>LPNX010634151.1:149922-166208 GCA_001517045.1 Pseudotsuga menziesii
AACAGGAGAAACTAAATCCCCCACTTGGGCCTCCACCACTTCAATCCTCCATCACTAGATAGCAAGCTCACAAGCAAAAGGAAAGCTTGGGAAGAACACAAAAGTTATTCAAGGGACAAAGGGATGCAGACTCAAGCATAAGTTCCGGCAACAATGGACTATAATTTCTTTGCTCTCAATTCTCTCTTATGCCTTCAATTTACCAAGGGGTTCCTTATATAGTTTTTCAAAGGGGTAATGAAAGGTCGAATCCGAGCGATCTCAAGGCATAGGGAAGGGTAGGAGTCAAGTGAGTCGGATCCATGTCAAGGAAAACTCCAAAAGGATTTGGATTTTGTAAACATCCCGATGTACACTGTTTTAGTGGTCAAACCTACGTATATACGCGCTTATAGGTTTAAAAGTCATGTGTCTCATTTTTCACATGTTTTTAGGGATGGTCAAGGAAACATCAAAGGACAAAAAATGTTCCATGGGGTCTAAGGAGTCTGCAGCGGGATAAGGGAAGGCCATACAAAGTGTGATTCACCTGGAGTGGTGAAATTAGCTATAACAGATGCCCCCTAATGTGTGAGGTCAGAGGGGTCATACGATGGCCGAAATACATTATAAGTCCATCCCAGAAGTGGAGTGATGAAGGATCCCAAATGGAAGACTATCCACTCAATCAACATAGTACAATAATACAACTCTGCACATAACTGCAAATACATATAGCAGTCCCGGATACATAAGAGTACAATGGCCATGAATAGGCATGATAAAAGATATCACATAAGTGGTCATCGCCACATACAATATACATAGATCAGAATATCCATGATGAAGATATACAAAGGACCATGATCTCCATAATGGCTGAAGATATATAACAGATCAAAATCTCCATAGTGGATAGAAATATCTGACATATACTGGAATCAAGTCATGAGAGCTGAAATATCATGAACACTGGCACGATCAAGGGGGTAGCATATAAGAGATGCCACCAATCTGGAAAGTCTTCTACACAAAACGCTACGAGTACATGTCCTACTATGTGAATAGAGGTCTCGAGGTCGAACATAGTAGTCCATCGTCTGATTACCAGTCATTAATGTATACCGTTAACAGACGCGAGATCACCCACCGATAATGAAAATGGGAATCAAGGTACTAGAGTGCAAACTAAAAAGTGTGAATAAATGTGTTGAGGTCGAACACTTGAGAGGATCCATCGATCAGGGGACATTGATGTATTCCCAAAGACTGTCGATGGCGAGAGAACCTGCCACTAATGACTGCAAGTCTCAAGGCACTCAAAATGACTCTAGATTCCAATCCTATAATAAATGATCTGAAGTTGATGGGAAGAAATCCGCTGGAAGGAGGGCATTAAGTCATCCCCCATCATCCAACATGAGGTACTCAGCAAAGCTGTATAATGTGGAAGAACTCGATCATAAGGTGCATGAACCAGTAACTGTACCAGGAATGGCTGACATGCAAAGTCAAGATAACTAAGGAATGGCCGACTCAGGTTTCAAATTCCTTCGAACAAGAGCATAACGATGTATGGTGACTGAATGAAGGCAGCATAGAATCAATATACAAACTGGGACATCTCTGCAACACAAGAGGCATTGACAGAGGCTCCATAGGGACTAGAAGCTTAACCATTCAGTGGAGATAAACTCAGATAAACAAGTACAACTCCTAAATTCAAACTATAACCCAACCAATGGATGTGATATATAGTGCTCTGTTCAAAGGCAACATGACTCGACAGCTACCACAGATAACATCTTTCCTTGTCCGGCTTTTTGTTTTTTTTTTATTTTTTTTGGACTTTTTCAATTATTTAAAAAGCTTGAAAAAAGAATAAAATAGCTTTATAGTTACAGACTAGGAGGAGACGAGTGTCCTAAGGGAAAACAAACTAGTTCCAATTAGTGGAACATACTTATGCTGAATGCAAGGATACATGTGTAGGATATCAACACTCGGGGGAAAATCCCCTCCCGGTAAAAAAAGGGAAACAAGCTGCGAAGGATATAAAAAATGGCTCTGCATGGCTAGACATGAGACAAGCTCGGGCTATATGGCTGAAACGCAATGTCAGGAGAGCCGGCATAAAGCTCAATAAGACAGGCAAAGCTCATGATAATGCAATTACAACTTGACATAAGGGAGTTTCGGGGAAATGGCCAGCATAAAGTTCAAGAGGAGTATGCATCTCTTGCTCAAGGACATGGTAGGACTAAAAGGGACTCCCGGACCTAAGAGAGGACTCACAGCATGGGTACCAAATGCAAAAGGGAGCTAACTAGGGCACCCATGTATAGGAAATCTCTACCATTCACATAGTACCACTTCTAACAGTAGCATGAAGGTTCCGTGATACCATGGAATGGGTTCATACCTAAGGTTAAGATGGAATGGTCATAAGGAAATGCATAAGTGCAGTGGATGTGAAATCCTGGCCTATATGTCAATTCAGACATAATACCTGTGATAGGAACGAACGGGTCGAAACCTCAGAGAGAGTGTACAAAAACTAGACCCTACATGACAACCATATTAGTCCACAAACACTAAATAGTCAATAAAGAATCCAACTATAGGATATAGGGAGGAATGATCATGGCAACTTCACCAAAAGGAAACAATGCGATGAACGATGGGACATAAAAAGGAAAGTAAGGTGCATACCCAACATTCATGCATCCACTGCCACCCCCATGAGGGTGACCACTGGTGTAAAGACCCAAAGAAGGGTGTCAAAATCCTCACAAATGGAATAGAGGGCAGAATGTGACCACTCCCAAATCTATGAGCAGGGTAAGGGGTTGTGATGCCCCCAAGTCTGACGCCAGGGTCTGTACTAGGACCAAGGATGAGTGACAGGATACCAGGAATGCTGAAAATAAAAGGACCCAAACTCAAGAGAGCATAAATATACTCAAGTAACCACGATCCTAAAGGCCAACTAGTGCACATAGAGCACACTCTTAAGAAAATCTATAGCCAAAATACAAGCAAACCAAGGGGAGGATATGTGAGCTCCCGAATGCAGCAGGTATGTCTCGCTTAGGAGAGGCCCGAAACTCCCATACACTACAAGTGGAGGTACGTAACCATTTATTGTGTCCCTTAGCTCCAATGTGTAAAGCGGCTGTGCTGTATGATCCCAACCTGGCTGGGACACCCACAGAATAACCCCTGCAAAGTACCCCCTCGATATCCTAGGTAAGGCCACTAAGGTCACCACTATATAATCAATGCTCAGGAGGATAGTCGCAGGTGGTATTGACCATATGGGTAGGGTAGCAAAGCCTGAAACTCTCAAAAGAGCCCCCATATATGAATACAATACTGGAAATATCTCCGGTTCTACTTAGTTATGACTAGGGGTCATCCCAATCAATAACCGCTCACACTGCCTCGTGCTTAACTCCCTTTTGAGAGGAGGATCCTGAGAAACACTGGTTATACCAAGGATTTCACACACTCACCTGGATAGACACATACATGTTGTTGTTTAGTGATCTTGGATAATTTACTTACAATGAACTATTCCAAGATCCTAAAACCTAAGCTTGTCGGTGCACCCTATAAAAGAAAAGAGTGTAGTTCATTTTAATTTAGTGTTGATTTTAATTGGCTGTAATTACTCAAAGGGAAATGGTCGTGCAACTAGTGATATGAAAACTCAGCAGTGAAATAAAAGTGCACACCATAACAAACAATGCTAAGTGCAATCTTTGTCAAATGAAAAATAGGGTATGCCACTACATGAGATGCATAAATATATATTCATTTCTGAATGCCAATGCAATCCTTCCTATATGAAATCCTAAACAAAACTCTCATCCAAGCAATCTAATGCAAGTACCTCGTCAAATCCATATCTAAGATGCAACTAAAAGTGCAAATACCTTGTATTTTTCAATATAAAAGAATGAAAAATGCAATAAAAGTCATCTAAAACTCTCAGTCTTTGCAGCAAGTATAAAAGACAAGCCTAGCAAGACACAGAGACAAAAAAGAGTAATGCACTAATGGAAAAACAAAAAGGATAAATGACTAAACCTACCTTCAAAGAAAAATCAATGAAAAAGAGGTCTCTGGTCACAAAAGAAGCATCCAATAGACAACATCAGACCCAAGGAAGACCCAACCACACTCACAACCCACCCAACAACTTCCCACAACATCAAACTCACCAAAAGGGAGGATGTACACGACTGTTTAAATAATAGTTGCGTATATATGCGACTTTTGGCCAAAAACCTGTGTGTATACGCGGATTTTGGCCAAAAACCTACGTGTATGCGTGACTTTTGGCCAAAAATCCACGTATGTACGCGACTTTTGGCAAAAAACCTACGTATACAGAGAAGGCAGTGGTAAAAAGTAGGCCAAGGGTTAAACCAATAAAGGGGAGTGTCAATGGATGAACATACTATAAAATGCAACACAGAAACAAGGAGAAACAAAGAGCAAGTCAAGAATATCAAGCCCATTGTGCCCGCCAACCCCAAATAAAAACAAGGAACATCCCCAGCGGAGTCACCAATTTTGTTACGGAGAGAAATTCCTTTGGCTTGGGGTACCACAACAGACAGCTTAACTCTAGAAATCAATCCTTTCCAATATGCAATATAAATTAAATGTCTAACACTATAGGATCAGACCTCGTACCTTATTCTGGATGGTTGAAGTAGATCCCTGTTGAGCTTTCCAACTTCAGCTTGAATTGATAGATTACTTCCTCAACAACAAGCAAACAATACAAGCATTCTATATATCATGGTGTTAGATCTATTCTAGCATATATAATCAATAATGTATAAGCATTTGACATAAGCCAATGGATAAAATATTCATTCAAACACACATTATTTGACAGGAAAAGATATTACTATTAATATAAATCAGAGATTACAAGATACAACCTCTGATGGCACGTCTGCGAACCGGAGAAACTGAATCCCCCACTTGAGCCTCCACCACTTCAATCCTCCATCACTAGATAGCAAGCTCACAAGCAAAAGGAAATTTTGGGAAGAACACAAAAGTGCTCAAAGGGACAAAGGGATGCAGACTCAAGCATAAGTTCCGGCAACAATGGACTATAGTTTTGTTGTAGCTGCAACTTTTCTCCCCAAATTTCTTAATTTTGGGACCGTCCTCATGATTTTGTTTTGATCGTCGAATTCTTTGAGTGTTGATCTGTGTTTTATTTTTTAATGACTACAAAGCTCGATTCTTGACCAAGGCTCAGATTCTGATTGCGATGAAGTTTATGGTGAGCCGTAACTTTTATTTTTGTTTTGTGTTTGGATCAAACCAGTTAAATCTACTGTGGTCGCCGTTACAGAGGGATGACAGTTCGCTGTCCCTCATTAAATGTTCGTAGCTGACTGAAACACTTAGTTTTTTCGTTGGATCAGGAGTTTTTCTTGTCTTGATCAGAAGTTTTAACCTTTGTCCCATCCACTGTTGCGGCTTCTGAAGTTGTTTTTCCATCCGAAGTCAAATCGTGCCGACGTATGATTCGTTTTGTCTTTAATCGCTTGTCCAGAGCCTTTACCTTTCCGCCGTTGCGGCTGAGAAGAGCTAGAGAGCGTTCGAAGTCTAAATCTCCCCGACGGCCGATTCGTATTAACCTTCAACCACTTTCCTGTAGCCCTGACTCATCCACCGTTGCGATTGGGAGAACCCTTTAACTTCCGATTCTAATGTCTGCCGACGTCCGACTAAGCCTCCTCCTACCCTCATCGCTTGTCTTTAGCCTTTGTCTCGTCTGCCATTTCGGATGAAACAACCGTTTAGCCTCCGATGTACTATCCGTTCGACGTCCAATTAATGGTGTTTCCCGCCTGCGGACTGGTCCGATCTTCCGACGTAAATATTGTTGAACCACCAGTAAGTTTCCCGCTATGGTCGAGGTAGTGGTATCGGCGCCTGGTGATTTCCTTGCGAGATGGTTGTTTTATGAGTAAATCTTGCTATGTTGTTTTATAACGTCATCCCAGTGAATGATGCTTGTCGATCGATTGCAGGAGAGTGCGGGAGATCGGTCAAAATGACATGGCGTGGAGGAATACGAATGATTTAACAGCAAATGCGGAGTTCTGAAAGGCCCGGCAGTTACCCAGCCAATCATGAATGTGCGCTGAAAGATGGAGGACAGGAAATGCCTGGGGAACTGGAAAGTCACAAGTCAGGGGGAGCCCGAAGGGTCGGCTATTGTAGCTTAAATATTTGAAAGTAGGAATGAGAAAAGGCTTTTTCCCTGAAAAATTTGGTAAATGTTTGCTTGTAAGAGGAACTACTTCGTTTTGCAAAGGAAACTGCAAGTTTCCCTGTTGGAGAGAGTGAGAAGTGGAATGTATCAATACAACTCAATGAATAATGTTGAAGAGGAACTATTTCATTTTCAGCTGGGTTTCATTTACTGTAAGAGTGTTTAATTTCCTGAACCTATGTTCTTGTTGAATGCTTTTCGGTATCTTTGGGGACATTTTCCACTGTGAGTAATAAAGGTTGTTTTATAAAATAATTGGCTATCTGGTTATTTAAATATCTGTGAGTGTTCATGTGTCTTGAAAGAAGTATCAGCTAGCTATGATTCTTCATTATGCATGTGCAAAATGTATTACTCACCAATGAATGCTAATTCTTCTCCCTAGGGATAGTTCAGGTAGTCAATTTGCTTTTTGTTGTATGCGATTTGGATGCCTATAAGCCATAAGACGAGAGGTAAGAACCTGCGCATCACATTGTGACTGCTCCTGGCATCTTTTATCACCCTACATTTAGTTAGGCACTTGCATTTCATATCTTAAGTCAAAACAAAAACTCGGTGGACCGGGCCGCAACCGGTAAAGCCTTTGTTTTGTTACTTGACCTACGGTAGCCGGACCGCAAACCGGACGGATTCCCTATACCAAACAGTCAACGGGCTAGTTGGGAATGTTGATTGGGGAGAATCCCTTACTGTTGCCACTTGCGATTTTCTAGGCCTCAATAGTTTTGGCACTAGAAGGAGGGCCGCCAGTGCATGGCTGGCCGAGGAAACCTGTTTTCCAGAGATTATTTCACTGGGTACAGTTCTGAAAGTAGTGGACCACGTAATCCAATCCCAGAAGAAGTAAATAGAGAACATCTATATCCTGTGCGCAACGAAATCGTTAACGACCTGAGAAGACACACCAGGGCATACGTAAAGAAGATTGGAGGATTGCCAATTATTCCTGAATTGCCCAGGAGAGAGTATAAAAGGAAAGACCATCCTGTGACAGAAGACTCAGTGCTGGTTGGAGACTGGGAAGAACTTGTGGAAACCGCCTTGCAAGAAGTTGAGCTACCTTTGAATCAAGAAGGCCCAGAAACCCCTTACATTTCTCCTGTTCACACCCCTATTGGTTCACCTCCTCACTCTCCACCTCAACTCATGGCCGGTGTTAACACCAACCAACCTCCTCCTAATCCACCAAATCCACCACCTGTGTGGAAAGCCATATCACCCCTAAACCTGACTCCTCCTTTGCATGACCTACCTCAGGCCTTTGAAAAGTTGTTGCCTAAGTTCGATCCAAATGAGAAGATATTAGTGGATGATCATTTGCAGAGTTTTTACTTGGCAATAGAAGGATTGAGAGCTGGGGAACATGAAGATGTAGTGTGCAGACTTTTCCCGCATACCCTCAAAGGAGCTGCTGCATCATGGTACTTTGGGTTGCCTGCTAATTCTATCCCAGATTGGAATACTTTCGAGAGAATTTTCAGAAGTAAGTATGCAGTTCAAAAGACTCACACGGCCCTTATGAAAGGACTATGTGCATTGAAGAAAGAAAAAAAGGAAAAAGTACACAGTTTCACACAAAGGTTTGAAGCATATCTTAAGAACTTTTCTGAAACAGATAAGCCTTCAGACAACGTACTGATTGAGTACTATACTTCAGCTTTGGGTCCTGATTTGGCCATGTTTGCAAAAGGTAGGGCCAAGCCTACTCTGACAGAAACCTATGAAGAAGCAGAAGTGGTGGAGGCTGAAAGAGAGAGTATTGAAGATTACCCCGAACAATCAGGAGAAAGAAGGAAAACTTTATTGTTCACTCAGCCTAAAGAGGAGAAAGCACCAGATTATGAAAGTATGGCCAAAATGATGCAAAAAATGTCTAATAAGATCATAGACTTGGAGAAAGAGAAGGAAACACAGAAGTTCTACAGACCTTATTATAAGAAAAGGGAGGAAAACAGTCAGTCCCAACCTCCTCCTCACAATACTACGCCTATGAATCTGACAGAGATAGGGATGGAAAATTTCTGCACCTTTCACCAGCAGCCTCACTTCGAAAAGAGTTGTCCGCAATGGATAAATTCAATGACACTAGTCATGAATCAGATGTTGGATTCAAGATTAACATAGGAAGGCGATGAAGAAAGAAAAGAGAATTCTACTGCAAATTCTGCTAAAGAGAAGGAAGAGGAGACCATGGCTTTGTGGAGTTCTGTTTCTTTATTTGATGCTGAAGAGGAAAGAAATCAAGGATGCAAGGAAGTTGTGGACGCCAACGTAACAACAAGAAGTCAAGGGACGGTTAAAGATGGCAATCTGATACTCCCAAAGATTAGGAGGCTGCAAAGAAACGTTAAAAATAAATTCCAAAATAAACCTGTGGCTGATATAATTCCTGAGTTCACTATTACCAGCCAAGATCCTAAGCAGAACAGAACGCCGCCCAAGCCAAATGAAGAAAATGTGGATGCTGACAAATCTAACTCCATTGAACAGCAGATGAATTATGACATTGTGGAAGATTTAAAGAAGATAAAATCAAACGTCCCACTATTTGAAATGTGCAAAGTGCCTCAACAGAAAGAAAGACTATTGAGAGCACTTGAGGAATCGGATGAGAATCCGCTTACTGGCAATCAACCTCAAGGCGAAGAATAAATTGGAGAAACCAGCATTGGAGGCGAGTCTAAATGTAAGCATCCACCTTTCCTCCTGACATTTGAAATTTTTAATCATAACGTGCACAATTTTCTGGTAGACTCAGGGGCGTTAATGAATGTCATGCCCACATCAGTATGTAAGAAAATAAATGGCCATCCTAAGCCAACCACGTGGAGGGTGGTTCAATTGGATAGGACCGATGTTAAGGTAATTGGTCAGATGGAAGACGTCCTAATCCATTTGGCATCCAATGACAAAGTATGCCAAGTCGTTAATATCGTGGTGGCTGACATACCAGACACTTACGGTCTGGTCCTGAGCAGAGATTGGTCAGCTAAATTAAATGGATATTTCTCCTCGGATTGGTCACATCTGTGGTTGCCATACAAGGGGATTCCAAACCAGACTAAAATTTTAAGAGAGCCTCACATGAAGTACAATGTTACTCAACTGAATGAGAAGGATGTACCAGTCAATCCTGTACTGGGAAACTATTTTCTTGAATTGGAACCAGGGAATTATCAAGCAGAAGAGGCCAACGACACATCTGACACCCAGCCTGATCTCCTTCGATTTTCTCAGGCTGATGAGATTGATTGTAACATAGTAGATTTAGCAGTAGGAATAGATTCACGTTCAGTAGATAGTGTTTTTTGGAATTTATTTTTTGATGGATCTAAAACTTTAGAAGGGTCAGGGGCCGGTTGTGTCCTGATTGATCCACAGAAGAATAAACATTTTCTTTCCTGTAGATTAGAGTTTGAATGTACTAATAATACAACTGAGTACGAAGCACTGGTGCAGGGACTCAAGAAAGCGCTTGAATTGAAGGTAAGTAATTTGAAAGTTTTTGGGGATTCTGAAATTATTGTGAAACAAATCCAGAATCAAATCCATTGTATTTCTCCTCACTTGAAAGCTTACCAGAATGAGGTATGTGATCTGCTGAAACACTTTAATGCATTTAACATTACTTCAATTCCAAGAATAAAAAACGCGGCTGCTGATCTATTGGCCACATCAGCCGCTAGACTCGTACCCACTAATAACAGATGTTCCGTTGAACTTCTTTTCAGGCCTTCTGTGCCGGATATGATCACCAACTTGTGGGTATTTGATGATGATCAGCAAATAATAGAATGCCTGACGAATGAAGAGGTGTTTAAAGGAGCAATCATAGATGATGAAGAGCATTAGGCTGAGATGAAATACGATAATTTCATCCCGAAAGGGGTCAGAACATTAGAAAAAATGTTTGACTTGAATGAAAAGTTCAGAATACCTGCTAATGTGAAGACGCACAGCTCAACTCTGCAGTTCGAGCTGATAAATTTGGGGATGGAGAACAATCCTAAGTTCGTGAATCTCGGTAAATGTTGCTCACCGGCCGAAAGGGAAAGGTTCGTCAGTCTGTTTAAACAATACAAGGACGTATTCGCATGGATGTACGAAGAATTAAAAACCTACGACACCAGCATCATCAAGCATATTGTCCCTATTAAAGCAGGCGTCAAGCAATATCAGCAGCCATTGAGGAAGATGCACCCAAAGTTGGAACCACTAATCCAGAGCGAAGTGAAGAAATTGTTAGATGCTAGGATTATTTTTAAAGTCAGGCATTCTGAGTGGGTGTCAAATTTTGTACCGCTCAGAAAAAAGTCGGGAGAAATCATACTGTGCATAGACTTCAGAAACTTAAACCGCGCCTCAGATAAAGACAACTATCCGGTGCCTCCCATGGAGCAATTGCTACAGATGGTTTCTGGTTCTGAATTGTTTTCATTATTAGACGGGTTCTCTGGCTACAACCAGGTGTTAGTAGCTGAGGAAGATAGATTGAAGACAACGTTCAGAACTAAATGGGGAACTTTTGCCTATAGAAGGATGCCCTTTGGACTGATTAACGCTGGGGAAACGTTTCAGAGAGCTATGGACATAGCTTTCCGTGGACTAATTGGACAAAGCGCTGTGGTGTACCTTGATGACATTACAATATTCTAGAAGAAAAGAGGGAAGCATGCTTTTCACCTAAAACAAATTTTCGAACGCTGTCGGAAATATGGTATTTCCCTCAATCCCAAGAAGTGCGTATTCGCTGTTACAGAAGGAAAATTACTGGGGCATATAGTTTCAAAGAGAGGTATATCTATAGACCCAGAAAGAATTAAGGCCATTGAACGAATCCCTATGCCCCATAATAAAAAGGGAATGCAATCCTTCATGGGAACAATAAATTTCGTATGTAGGTTTGTGCCTGATTTTGCCCAGACTGTTAAGCCACTGCAGCAGATGGTCAAGCAAAATGCATAGTTTAAGTAGACTGAAACTGAAAAGAATGGTTTCAGTAAGATCAAGACTGCTGTTGCACATGCGTCCTCTCTGAAAAGTCCATACTTTGACAAAGACTTTATTATATATACATTTGCATGCGATGATTCATTGGCAGCTGTGCTTACGCAAAAAGAGGATGGGGGTGATTAATTCCCAATATCTTTTATGAGCAATAGGCTAAAAGGGGTTGAATTAAACTACCCAAACATTGATAAACAAGCGTACGCAGTGTTTAAGGCAATGAAACAATTCAGGCCTTATATATTAAAAAATCGAATCAAGGTAATAGTCCCGTACCCAGCTGTGAGATCCCTTCTCATTCAGAAAGAGTTAGGAGAAAGAAGGGGCAACTGGGTAACAGCCCTTCAAGAATATGACCTTGAATTCAAACCAGCCTCTATAGTGAAAGGTCAAGGGCTATGCAAGTTGATGACTGAAAGAAGGAACAATGAAGAACAAGCATGGGAAGATGAAGCCAAGTTGCATGTGATGGATGTATGTCCTCTGTTTACAGCTCCTGAGTCTTGGTATAGAGACCTTGTGCATTACTTACAGTCAGGGCTGTTGCCAGAACATTGGAATTCCAAACAAAGAAGAGCTCTGCATCTCAAATCAGCCGCCTATCTACTTGTTGAAGGAGTGTTATTCAGAAAGAATTATGATGGGGTTCTCCTCAGATGTTTAGAAAAAGAAGACGCAAAGAAAATAATGGCAGAATTACATGACGGTCCGGCCGGGGGACATTATTCAGGGGACACTACAGCCCACAAAATCCTTAGAGCCGGTTATTATTGGCCTACACTCTTCAGGGATGCACATGCACACGTCAGGAAATGTGATATTTGTCAAAGGTGTGGTGGAAGACAGCCTAAAGCAGCAGCGCCCCTAAAGCATGTGCTGATCACGGAACCATTTGAACAATGGGGGCTGGACATTATTGGAGAAATAAAACTGAATTCATCCCTGCTGCACAAGTACATTCTTACTGCGACTGACTATTTCACTCGCTGGGTCGAAGCTATCCCACTGCACAAGATAAACGAAGACAAAGTCATTAGCTTTCTACAAGATCATATCATGACCAGGTTTGGAGTTCCAATTTCATTAGTTTTTGATAATGCTAAATACTTTTCATCAATTAAATTGACTGCATTTGCTCATGATAAAGGGATAAAATTACATTATTATGCTAGTTACTATCCGCAAGGGAATGGCCTGGCTGAATCCTCTAATAAAAACCTCATTAGAATTCTGAAGAAGGCTGTAATTGAAAACCAGAGAATTTGGCACTCAGCCTTACCCAACACCCTGTGGGCTGACAGAGTCACCCCCAAGTCTGCAATAGGAGTGTCACCCTATACCCTTGTGTACGGTAAGGAAGCCATCCTGCCTCCCAATATCATGCTACCGTCTTCTATTTTAGCTCAAGAGTCTAGTGGGTCGGAGAGTGAAGTTTTACAAATGAGAATATATAATCTCCTAAAGGTAGAGGAGGCCAGATCCAAGGCCAAAGAACGTTTTAAGCAACAACAGGATGTATTAAAAAGATGGTTTGACAAACATAAAGCTAGGAAAAAGGACTTGGAAGTGGGAGACCTAGTTCTCAAGTGGGATCATCCCCATGATGAGAAGGGAAAGCATACTAAGTTCCAGCAGTTGTGGGTAGGCCCGTTTCAAATCTCAGCAAAACTTGGCCCTGCTACTTATAAGCTGCAAGATTTACAAGGATGGGAGGAGAACTTACCAGTTAATGGTTTGGTTCTCAAGCCTTATTTTTCTTGAGTTTCCCTTGAGTTTTTCTGTCTTGTATATAAATAAGTTTTTTGTTTGTTTTCGAGTCATGCTTTCTTTTGGTTTAAATTTGAGTTGTTGATTTTCAATAAGGGAGACTAACTTGCGGTTGTTGGAGGATATTAAGATCTTTTCTGGGAATAGCAAATATGTTGAGTGTCAGCTTGTGTATTTCCAAATGAATGCTTCCAGCCTAACAATTTTTTCGAATAAAATTCTGTGTGCATTGAAGTCCTGCTTAACCCCTGTGAAATAAACCGGATTCGAGGAGTCTGGAGTACTATGTCGGGGCTCCATCCACGTCACATTTAAAATGTTCTAAGGAGCAACAGAAAAGGACCCATGGAAAGAAGCAAGGTGAACAGTGTATTAAACATAAATGATCCCATGCCAAGAAACGAATGCCAAAAGGCAAATAAAGAGTCAAAACTTCTATGAAAGCATCATGAATCAAAGCGGGTGCTGAATCATAAGTACTAAATTGCCAAAAGATCCTCTCCGTCCGTGAGCTGAAACTTGAAGTATACCACTCACACAAAAGGACACTATGGGATATAGGATCCTGAATTAAAATTCAGTAAGAAGGGCGTACAGAAGAACTCAGTTGAAAGGGACAAAAGTCCAAAAGCACAAAAGTGTTACATGGCATGGGAACGAGGAACAGACGAATATTGCTGTTTACTATCTGCCACAATCCTGTGGTGTCCACACTGTTAGCTACCTGAAGGCATAGGTAATAATGAAACTCATTCTCTGGCCTCAACAGAGTTATCTGGATCTGAAGGTCTCGGTTTCCACTTTCCCCAAATTGGACTAGCATCAATGATTAAGGTACACACTTCGGTCATTTGAGAAATTTGGATAGCTGGAAGAATTCAAAAGGATGCATTTGTTGTTAAACAGTCTGTCACTCAAAACAAAACAAAACAAAAAACCACCCAGAGATCTAGGTTCACCAGGTAATCGCCAGTCGTTGTAGCTGCAACTTTTCTCCCCAAATTTCTTAATTTCGGGACCCTCCTCATGATTTTGTTTTGATCGTCGAATTCTTTTGAGTGTTGATCTGTGTTTTATTTTTTAATGACTACAAAGCTCGATTCTTGACCAAGGCTCAGATTCTGAGTGCGATGAAGTTTATGGTGAGCCGTAACTTTTATTTTTGTTTTGCGTGTGGATCAAACCAGTTGAATCTACTGTGGTCGTCGTTACGGAGGGATGACAGTTCGCTGTCCCTCATTAAATGTTCATAGCTGACTGAAACACTTAGTTTCAGTCAGGAGTTTTTCTTGTCTTGATCGAAAGTTTTAACCTTTGTCCCGTCCACCGTTGCGGCTTCTGAAGTTGTTTTGCCATCCGAAGTCAAATCGTGCCGACGTTCGATTCGTTTTGTCTTTAATCGCTTGTCCAAAGCCTTTACCTTTCCGCCGTTGCGGCTGAGAAGAGCTAGAGAGAATCCGAAGTCTAAATCCCCCCAACAGCCGATTTGTATTAACCTTCAACTGCTTTCCCGTAGCCCTGAATCGTCCGTCGTTGCGGCTGGGAGAACCCTTTAACTTCCAATTCTAATGTCTGCCGACGTCCGACAAAGCCTCCTCCTGCCCTCATCTCTTGTATTTATCCTTTGTCTCTTCCGCCATTTTGGATGAAACAACCGTTTAGCCTCCGATGTACTATCCGTCCGATGTCCGATTAATGGTGTTTCCCGCCTGCGGATTGGTCCGCTCTTCCGACGTAAATATTGTTGAACCACCAGTAAGTTTCCAGCTATGGTCGAGGTAGTGGTATCGGTGCCTGGTGATTTCCTTGCGAGATGGTTGTTTTATGAGTAAATCTTGCTATGTTGTTTTATAACGTCATCCCAGTGAATGATGCTTGTCGATCGATTGCAGGAGAGCGTGGGAGATCGGTCAAAATGAAACGGCGTGGAGGAATACGGACGGTTTAACAGCAAATGCGGAGTTCTGAAAGGCCCGGCAATTACCCAGCCAATCATGAATGTGCACTGAAAGATGGAGGACCAGAAACGCCTGGGGAACTGGAAAGTCACAAGTCGGGGGGAGCCCGAAGGGTTGGCTGTTGTAGCTTAAATATTCGAAAGTAGGAATGAGAAAAGGCTTTTTCCCTGAAAAATTTGGTAAATGTTTGCTTGTAAGAGGAACTACTTCGTTTTGCAAAGGAAATTGCAATTTTGCCTGTTGGAGAGAGTGAGAAGTGGAATGTATCAATACAACTCTATGAATAATGTTGAAGAGGAACTATTTCGTTTTCAGCTGGGTTTCATTTACTGTAAGAGTGTTTAATTTCTTGAACCTATGTTCTTGTTGAATGCTTTTCGGTATCTTTTGGGATATTTTCCACTGTGAGTAATAAAGGTTGTTTTATAAAATAATTGGCTATCTGGTAATTTAAATATCTGTGAGTGTTCATGTGTCTTGAAAGAAGTATCAGCTAGCTGTGATTCTTCATTATGCATGTGCAAAATGTATTACTCACCAATGAATGCTAATTCTGATCCCTAGGGATAGTTTAGGTAGTCAATTTGCTTTTTGTTGTATGCGATTTGGATGCCTATAAGCCATACGACGAGAGGTAATAACCTGCGCATCACATTGTGACTGATCCTGGCATCTTTTATCACTTTGCATTTAGTTAGGCACTTGCATTTCATATCTTAAGTCAACACACAAAAACTCGGTGGACCGGGCCGCAACCGGTAAAGCCTTTGTTTTGTTACTTGACCTACGGTAGTCGGACCGTAAACCGGACGGATTCCCTATACCAAACAGTCAACGGGATAGTTGGGAACGTTGATTAGGGAGAATCCCTTACTATTGCCGCCTGCGATTTTCCAAGCCTCAACAAGTTTCTTTGCTCTCAATTCTCTCTTATGCCTTCAATGTACCAAGGGGTTCCTTATATAGTTTTTCAAAGGGGTAATGAAAGGTCGAATCCAAGCGATCTCAAGGCATAGGGAAGGCCAGGAGTCAAGTGAGTCAGATCCATGTCAAGGAAAACTCCAAAAATATTTGGATTTTGTACACATCCTGATGTACGCAGTTTTAGTGGTCAAACCCGCATATATACGCGCTTATAGGTTTAAAAGTCGCGTGTCTCATTTTTCACATGTTTTTAGGGATGGTCAAGGAAACATCAAAGGACAAAAAATGGTCCATGGGGTCTAAGGAGTCTGCAGTGGGACAGGGGAAGGCCATAC
>LPNX010634151.1:166272-178259 GCA_001517045.1 Pseudotsuga menziesii
CAGTTTGTCATCAACTAAAAAAACGAACCAAGTTAACTCAGATAAACTAAAACCACGAGGGTCTTTGTAGGCCATGGTGGCCAACCAACAAATGTTCCATAAGGAACTGTACAAGGAAAAACTGCCATGGGATAACCAGGGCTTACCCATGAGCAAGTTTTTTTGACCAAGCTTTGCACCGGCTGCGTAGGAGGACAAGGCCGTCACCTGAGGGGCAACCCATGTTGATGTTAATGATTTATACTTATATTTTAACAGAGATTTAAAGGAACTGAGATACGAGTAATATTTCTTACTAGAGTTTCAAAGTAACGTAGCCACCCATAAACAGAAGTGCCGCCACCAACACGAGGATAAACAATTCCCTCATCTGTTACAGGGAAGAGAGAGGTTACCAAAAGCAACAACAACCAGTGAGAGCCAAGAATTGAAGAGACAAGACAAGTAGACATTAAAGCATGTGCCGTCACTACTTTCCAACCAAAGAGTTCACACTGCTAAGAAACCCTAAGACCAAACAGATCACGAGTTGTTGAGTCACGGCTCTCACTACTGGGTCTAAGAAAAAGAGATTTTTACAGTCTGATAACCCTTTATTGAGCAAGCCACGAAGGTTAAACCCTAAAGGAAAGAAACCACCCCAGTGCAAGCTGCGAATACTCTTTTACAACTCTTCTCTATCAATTTACAGGGCAAGCTTACGAGGTACAAGAGGCAAGAACCAAGATGGGAGACTAGCATCTAACCAGACACAGAATCATTATGGCGGTCAAGACGCAGTAGCAGAGCGGCCGGAGGCTCAAAAGCGACAGAGGAAATGATAAGGCTAGGGTTCACAGTCTCCTTTTATTGTTGCAACACTTGGCCACGGTGAATCCACGTACACATACAAATAATTTTCCATGCAGTGGGTAATCTACAAAGTCCCGGCATGCAATCAAATAAAATGATTTTTATTTCAATCATTTGGTGGATCAAACATTCCACGAGGTTCTACACTCCCGGAGTCAACCAAGCGATGTACCCTGCAAACAATAAGAAACTTTAGTATTAAGGTTTAGATCACTATATTCCTATATTAGTATAACTCATCATGGGCGTGGACAATTCCACGACCTTTCACCTTATGCAAAGCAATGTATTCATCGAAAAACGATTGTAATTCTATCAAGGGTTATGCCCACATTAAAATGTATAAAATTTATAAACCTTATTCATGTCAAGAGATTTCGTTTTATGCTAGATCATATCCTCGTTATGCCATATGGGTACTTTTAAAAAGAAAACTATTAAGTTTGCAAATGAGAGTGTTAAGCCTTATAGTATCTTTTGGGCTTGTCATTAGACTTTTGAGGATCTTAATAACAAAAATGGACAATATCTTTCCAAGTATGTTATGTGTAAAAGAGATTTAGTTCTTCACTACAGACTTAACCCAAATGATAGTATTATTTTAGTATGGACATAATCCTCTTAAGCCTCAATATTATAAGTTAGGATAATAGTATACAATCTCTTAACTACTATGCATTATTTTCTTATCACAAGAATTAACAAAATTTTGTCGTGACGTGAATTGTTTATGGATATAGTTTAGGTAGACCCTTAAACTTTAAACCCCGCTATCTATAACCTGTGTGTAAGGAAAGTTTAAAGGATTATACACATGATGACTTAGGTAAACATTATTTAATATCTAAGAAGTTAGTTTGCAACAAAAATTATAAATTACAAACTAGAGAGAGATAACAACTGTTGTGAATTACAGACAGGGCAGAATCTCTTATATATATACGTTTTTGTTATCTTTAAAAATAATAATAAACTAATTGTTTTTACCTCATAGAAGCATATGAAATTGAAACAACATATATTCTTTTTACTGAGCTATTATTTTGCAATGAACATATATCTGCATGTTTATGAATATTGACAGGCAGTACTGGATCTTTCTTACCTGTAAATCTATGAGATCAGATAAACTTTCTGCGTTAGCTCAAAAGCTAAGTAAGCCCCAAAATCCAAGACAGTTCCACCTTCTTGTCGCAAAGAAAAACAAATCAGTAAACTGAAAAGAAAAATAAATTCTTCTATAAGATAACTTAATTGAGTAAATAATTCAGATTATGAATTAACCAATCTGTTAATCAAATAACTTATAACTAATTATAACCATTAGCAGACTGTATTATTGGATGTTTTTTGTATTTTCAAATTTTTAAATTTTTCTTTAAATTTGGGGTTTTGACAACAGGGATTTCTTTAATCTGCATACATGAGACTCTCTGTCATGTGTCTGAAAACTGAGTGGTTGTTCTACATACACTTCCTCTTCTACTACACCATTCAAGAAAGCAGTATTGACATCCATCTGGTGTATCTTCCATTTCATCACTGCAGCCAGAGCAAGTACTAATCTGATGGAAGTGTATCTGGCTACAGGTGCAAAGGTTTCTTCATAGTCTATTCCTTCTTTCTGAGAGAAACCCCGAGCCACAAATATTTCCTTATACTTTTCAATGCTACCATATACAACATTCTTGATCTTGTAGATCCATTCGGAAGTTACAGCTGACTTCCCTTCTAGTCTTGGGACAACATCCCAAACATCATTCTTCATGATCGATTGTTATTCTTTGATCATAGCATCCTTCCATTCTTTCCGTTCTTTCGCTTCTTCATAACTGGAAGGTTCTTTATCAATGAAATCACATAGTAAAGCTACATACCCGGAGCAGGATCTGGTCCTCTTTCTTTCTCTATGATTCTCTTCTAGAGCCCCATATCTTTCCGCACCTTGGATAAGTTATTGTACCCAAGCAAGTTTCCTCTTATGAGGATTCTTCTCCGGAGGTGGATCTACAGGTATTTGTGGTTTTTCAAATTCTCGATCTTCTTCTTGAATTTCTTCGTTCATGGTTGTATCATGAATTATGGGTGCTTCTGCTTCTTCAGGTTCTTCAACAGGTATCTTTCTGGATTTGTTGTTATCTATGTCTTCATCAAATGTCACATCCCTGTTGATGTCAATCTTCTCGTATCTTGGGAAGTAGATTATGTAAGCCTTCGAGCTTTCAGAGTATCCCACAAATATACCCTTCTTTCCTGAAGGATCTAATTTTTTCCTTTTCTCCTTTGGAATGTGTATGTACACAGGACAGCCAAATATCCTGAGATGGCTAACTTCTGGTTTCTTTCCGGAGAATACTTCTTCAGGAGTCTTGTTCTCAAGTACTCTATGTGGAGTACGGTTCTGTACATACACCGCTGTTCTGGTAGATTCAGCCCAAAGATGCATAGGAAGATCTTGATCATGAAGCATGGCTCTTGCAACTTCCATGATGGTTCTATTCTTCTATTCCACAATCCCATTCTGTTGTGGATTATAAGGAGTGGACAACTCCCTCTTAATCCCTGATTCTTTGCATAGCTCTTTGAATTCATTTGAAGTGAATTCTCTGCCATTATCTGATCGAAAAGTCTTGATCTTCCTTTCAGTGTGGTTCTCGATCAAGGCTTTAAATTCCTTGAATTTTCTGAATACTTCATCTTTGTTCTTCATGAAGTAAGCCCATGTCTTCCTAGAAAAATCATCAATAAAAGAAACATAATATGCATACCCGCTTAGTGAGTTTGATGACATAGGACCACATACATCAGAGTGGATGATTTCTAGGATTCCTTTGGCTTTGCTTTCGTTGCTAGGAAATGTCTTCTTTGTATTCTTTCCTTTCACACATCCCTTGCATACCCCATCATGTTTTGATTGGAATTCTGGAAGACCTTCAACAGCTTTGCTTGCAATAGGTAGTGCTCTGTAATGCACATGTGTAATACTTCTATTCCAAAGTTCACTTGGCTCTACTGTGTCATGGACCAATGCTTATTCTAGATGGCCCTTCAGTTTGTGCAAACCTCCTTCTTTTTCTCCAATCACCACCACATCATCGATAGTCTTTGCTCTTGGCCACATGATGACTTGACCATCTATGAATGCAACCCTCATTCCTTTTGCATCCAATGCTAATATGAAGAGAAGGTTCTTCTTGAGCCCTGGCACAAACAATACTTCCTTCATTGTTAGAGACTTTCCAGAGTCTAATTTATATGAATATTCCCCACCACATTTTATTGGATATTGGTACTCATCTCCTAGCTTCACCTTGTGAGGTGATTCATGTTCTGACAGTCTCACAAAGGATTCCTTGAATCCAGTCATATATTTGGAAGCACCACTATCTATAAGCCAATCATCACTTCCATGAGTAATGTTACCTATGCGAGCAGAGATCAGAACATATTCATCCTCGCTTGAAGAATCTTCACTTTCATATTTGGTTCTTTTCTTGGAGGGTTCATCATCCTCTGCAGCATGAGCATGATGTCTTATTTTGTTCCCCTTCTTCTTATGAGAGTGACCCTTGTTCTTAGGACAGTCTTTTCAAAGTGTCCTCTTTCATCACATGTATAACATCTCAATTTTGATAGGTCCCTTCTAATGTTATCTCTATGATGAGGATCCTTACCTTTGGAGTAATGAGATATTCTTCTGCCTTTCTTGGAGTGAACTATGAGAGCTTGGTCTTCACTTCCCATCTTCTCTTCTCGAGCTGCTATCCATGCTTCTTCTTGAGAACATTCTTCCCATAATCTGCTGAAGTTGACTAACTTCTTTCTGGCACAGATTCCTTGGATGAAAGAATCCCATGACCTAGGAAGGCCATTCAGTGTTGTCATCACAATATTCGCATTCTCCACTTCTTCAACTATAGCTTCTAATTGTTCCTTGATCTGAGAAACCCTTATGAATTAAGACTAGATGGTCTCTGCATTCTAAATCTTCACATTCTTCAGTCGATTCGTCAGAGTCATCTTTCGGTTTATGTTCTTCCCTTCAAACAATTTGGTTAGGGCATCAAACATAGCTTTAGGTGTCTTGAGAGAGATCACCTGAGGTATAAGGTGATCCTTGGTAGAATCAGCAATGATCCTCTTTTCCATAACCATTTTCTTCTTATGTAGGGCCTTTGCCTCATCTCCCTCTGTAACTAGAACCTCCTCATGGATATAGGAGTTTAATTCATTCTCTTCCAAGACCAGGGAGATCATACACTTCCGGGCTCGAAAGTTATCAGCTCCCTCAAGATTTTCATCAAGCTTGGTATGATGAGACATATTAAAATAAGAACCTCAAATGGAAATATAAAAGATTTAGATCTTACCAGGTCAAGATGTCATATTTGGATTTGGAGCTGAAATCTCGCAGTACTGGAACAGGAGCAAATTAGGGTTTTGTTTTTTCGGAGATATGTCCACCCAAATGCCTTGAAATTTGTCCCTAACTTCGATTTTGGGTAGGAGATCAATCCAATCCTAGGCTCACTGAAAAATTCCTCCTCTATGAAAAGCCCTAATTTTCGGCAGTAGTGTCAGGTCCAAAATTGAAAAACCTCAGAATTGGATTCTGCTTCGGCAGAAAGATGCGCCCTAAGGAGGAGAGTTATTCCACCTTACTCATGCTGAAAATCTATGGAGGATGATCCACAAACTAGGAAACCCTAGTTCCCACAGCTGCACAGTGTCTTCTTCTCAGGTTAGCTCTGATACCATGTTGGTTTTTCAACATTAACCTAGCATTATTAGGATATTTAACTGAGAAAATAACAAGTACAACAATCAAACACAAGAGACAATGAACACAGTATTTTTCATCGGGGAAACCATAAATGGAGAAAACCCTGTAGCTTCCTCAGAGATAGAATCAGCACCAGAACAGTAAAATCCCAAAACAGTAAGTGATCTCCCGACAGCAGTAACCTTCTTCTTATCTAGCCCTAGTGTCTTCTCCTTCCTCAACTATGCACTACACTTGAGTGTGTATGAGTTGTGTGATAAAAAGAGACTCCAGTTCTCTTTTTATACTAATCCCGGCATGACTAAAACCCTACCAGGGCTGACCTCTACTAGGAGAGTCTAATAACCCTAGTGCCCAGAAACTACGGGGGCTTTAACCCTTAGAAAATTGGAGGGTTACCCACAATGACTCTACATGTCTTGTTTATATTATTGATCCTCCCAATCGGAACAATGGGGCATGACAACATGACTCAATTACATTATAGATACATCTCGGAATAAACATCGGGTTACAATACATAAGACACATAGGTGAATACATTCTGAAGTTACAAATACATCAACAGGTATATGTATATGGCCTGACAGGAGAGGGAAAACTCATTCTAGATGCAAAGAGACAGTGATAGAAAGTGCACCTCAGGATGATGTTTCAATTTGGGATCAAGTGCGATCTCATGGCTTAGTAGAAAGAAAACCAAAGTTACCCTCAGTACAACCGAGGATGAGTACATTGCATCATGATTCATCTTGTAGCGAAGCAACATGGCAGGATTGTTTGATATCGAGATAGATGCACCTAATATTTATTGTCACAACCAGAGTTGCAGAGAACCTGTTATTTCATAAAGTATGGGATATGGTGTAGAGAGGAGTTGTGAAGCTACAGTATGTTCCTACAGAGGAACAAGTTGTGGATGTACAAGAAAAGAATAATGAGCCCCAGTGTTTTGGTCGTATAGAGATCCTAGTCGTATATTCGTGGGTAGATTCCAATATGGTTGGAAACTTCAACAAGGGTGGATCCCAGTATGATTGGTTGTATCACTACGTGCATATCTCAACATGGTTGGTGGCATGATCACAAGGAATATCCTAGGAAGGTTGGTCATATATTCAAATAGGAAGATCCCAACGAGTTTTGGTCTAACATTCATTTGTGAAAATTGTGGTCTCGCATTCATTTGCAGATGTTGTGGACTAGCATTCATTTGTATACGTTGTGGTTCTGCATTCATTTGCAGATGTTGTGGTATGGCATTCATTTGCAGACGTTGTTATCTGGAATTCATTTGAAGACATTGTGGTCTAGAATTCATTTGTGGGCATTGTGGTTCAGCATTCATTTGCAGATGTTGAGGTCCTACATTCATTTGCATACATTTTGGTCCTGTATTCATTTGCAGATGTTGTGGTCCTGCATTCATTTGTGGATGTTTTGTTCCTGCATTCATTTGTGGATGATCCAACATCTTTTGATGTTGTGGGTGATTTCGCATTAAGTTGTGATGTTATGTTTATTGCAAGTGATGTTGGCAAGATAAGGATACATGGGATGAGATGTGATGCTCTTGATGATGTGATGAGATGTGATGATCGTGATGATGTGAAAAGATGTGATGTTTGTGATGATGCGACAAGATGTGATACTCATGATGATGTGATGATATGTGATGCTAGTGATGATGCAACAAGATGTGATGATATGTTATGCTTATGGTGATGGGTCGAGATACGATGCTCGTACGAATGTGTTCATGACATGATGATCGAGATGTGATTCTCTTTGATGGTGGTATTCCACAGATGATGATGATGTTGATGTATTTGTGAAAACTTTCTATGACATATAGACTTACCAGTTAGTTATACAGATGTATTGTTGTGTTATAGAATACCTTCCTTGTTAAGAGGGAGTGTTAAAGAAATGTAACTGCAGAAGATATTATATTTTGTATTATTATTGTTATTACTCCTTCCAAAGATTTTTTTCATATGATTAGGGATCTCATTGATGTAATTGGTCATGTAAATTCTTGAGTTAAAACCTATGTTTTAAGTCGGGTCAATAATGCCCACAAAAGTGTTATTAAAATGTATTTTTGAGTCTTCCAAGAAAAGTTGGCCCTAGTATCAAGGATAAGTCAGCCTAGTTGGGTTATTAGGACTCTCAGCTAATTAGTCTAAATAGCACAGGTGCCTCCCTCATTGGACAAGAAGCTAGAAAACTCAAGCAGTTGCGAAAGAGAGAGAAAGAGAAGTCTATCTGGGAGAGAGGAGGCAGTCTAGTATTATTCTTGGGATATTATAAGTCTTGTTCTTTGGGTCTTACACTTTACTTGGTTGAAGTCTATATCGAGGAATATTTCTTTTGTTTTCTTCCCAATGAGGGTTTCCCAGGATAAATCTCTATTTATATTGTGTGGTTGTTCTTGTCTTTCTTTCACTGATCCTTTTTCATATGGTTATGATATTATGATGATAAATGTTCTTAGTATATTGTATTACCATTAAAATATTAATAGTCCATGAATTTCATGTTGGGGAAATATCATGGTTTATTTTTTAGGGCATTACCCACCATCATAGGGATAAGAATACGATAACCATCTATATTGAGAAACCTTCATATAGGAAATTTCCGCAAAGCTAGAGATTTGGTCTCTTTCCCCTATGTATGTGCTAGGCTCACTAACATAAGAGATAAATTCGTAATCCTAAATTTCCCTTATATTTAACCTACATGAAACATAAATAAAGATATGATTAATAGTAAAGTGACTAATTGACGAAGGTTGTCCTTAACTTTGTTGCACCATTTCCTTGGATATTCATCCAACTTTTAATTAATAATTTATAAAAATGAAAACAATTAAATAAAATGCATAAACAATCCTATTCTCTATCAAGTATATATTACTTCCAAATAAGCACATTAAAATCATATATAATGTTGGTAAATTTGTCGAGGGGAAGATGATGTAGATTTATAATTATAAAAAATGAAGAAGATGAAAGACTTACATGCTTGGTCATGCCTATGTTACTTCCTTCTATATATTCTCATTCTCCTCCATATCCATTAGTGATCCAAAATGGATCAATCTATATTTTTTCATCTATTTTTGTACTTTTTGGGTAGAGAGAATGGATAAATTGGCTTGTAGGGCCCATTTCAAGGGAATATTTGGGGTGCAGAATCTTCTGGGGAATGTTTGAGAGTCTAAACAATTTATTTGTTTTTAAAAGTTCATCTCTTACCAATTTCACTCTATGTGATTCTATGCTACAAGACCTTTCCAATGACCCAAGAATCACCTCATACGATGTCAGTATGAAGAAGTTATGCCTCCCGTAAGTTTGACTTATCCAATTGACTACCATGGTTCCAAGTGGATTTCATGTCAGCTCTCATTTATCACACCTATGGAGATAATATTGCATGGAATTTCAAGAGCATTCTAGAAGGTACAAAAACCTAACCCTAATGGGTAGTTGGGCATACAAAACCCCTAAAACCAACCCTAGGCGGCTATCGGGCTATGCTAAATACTGGGTTGTTAGGAGAATACAGGGATCCATTATTATGATGGTGTATATGTTATAGATGATTTTACCACACTTAGTAGATCATGTCTTTACAGCCTTCCCTATCCCTATGCAGACTCCTTGGACCCCCTTTGCTCAAAATCAACTTTGTTGTTCCAAGAAATACCTTTAAAAATACCTAATTATTGCTATATGCGGGTCACAAGCTTATATCCCACATGTACATGCAACTTATCCCACTATGACCGGCGTACATCGAGAAATGTGCCCAAAAATAAAATATTTTGGAGTTTTCCTTAATGTGTCACGAATAACTTGACTATTGTCCTTCCATATGCCTGGAAACACTTCGACTTGACCCTTCACTTTTTATTGAAGGGATATATATTCAGCCTCTAGGATGCATTGAATGAGGATAACTTATGAGAGCAAGAAGACTAAAGTGGATTTGTGCCTCATTCATACATGCTTGAGTCTGCATCCCTTTGTCCTTTGAGTAGCAATTGATTCTCTTCCTAAGATTTCCATTGTCTTGTGAGCTGTCCATTTATTTGGAGGATTGAAGTGGTGGAGGTCTAAATGAAGGACTTAGTCTCTCAATTTCAATGAGGTGCTGACGGATTTTGTCACTTGTATTTATGTTTATAATTAATAGAAATATCCATTTATTGTCCTTGTTGTGTGTAACGATGAATGTTATTTATCCATGGATGTAGTTTCTTCAACTTATACATATTTGTTTTGTATATGCTAGAGTAGGCCTAACACTTAACAGATACTATATTTGTCTTTTTTGTTGTTGTTGAGAATGGAATGTAGGTGCAAGTGTGGTTGAAAATCTCAATGGGGATCTACTACAACCATCTGGAATAAGGTACACCTTCTATCCCTTAGTGTTATATTTTTTTATCTCTATTGCATATGGAAATGGATTGATTTCTAGTGTCATACAGTTTGTTGTGGTCTACCCCAAGCCATAGGAAGTTTTCTCTGTAACAAAGTTAGAAAATCCATTGGGGAATTTTCTTGTTTATTGAGGTTTGGGTGCATGATGTGCTTGAATTGATCTATGTTTATCTTTGTTTCTATTTCATGTTCAAAAGTGTCTTATTCCATTGGTATCCTATTGAAGTAATTTGGATCTTATCCTTCCCTTTTACCATCTTCCTCTTATTGTATGTGGGTCATAGAAGTATCAGTCAAGTATACCCGCGAGCAGTAACACTTACAGTTGTGTATACACACAGATTTTCTTTGTACATTTGCGTATTCCCCTTTTTTTAATGTGAAATTGATGTTTGAGAGATGTTGGGTGGGTTCTAAGTGTTGTTGATTCTTCTTAGGTGCCTTTGATGTCTTTCTATTGCTTTTGTTTTTTCACTATAGACCTTTTTTCTTTGATTTTTAATTCAAAGTTGTTCTTGTCATTTGTCTCTGTTTTTTTGTTATTAGTGAATAAGACCTTTTTATCTCAGTATCTTACTTGTATTTTCTATGATACTTGTTGCAGGTTATGCGAGTAATAGATTCTTTTTTATTGCATTTCCATACCATTCATTAAAAAAATACAAAAATATTTTATCTTTGGCATGTTTTATGCATTATACATGTGCATGAAAATAGTACTTTGGTGTTATCATGTAGAATGGCACTTCTCCATCTGAGTACTGAAATCCAATGTGTCAGAACAGAAAATGACAAAATGGATTGAAGTATCCAAAACACTATAGATGGGAATGACCTTTGATACATCATTACCTTACCAGTTGGATTTATTTTTTATATGGAAACTAGGTTGAATACGCGACTATTTGCATAGAATCCCACGTATCATACATGAGTATGTGCATTGCAACTCATATATATATCATTAGGGCCTGCACCTGCAAGTTTCCTTGAAGCAAGTCCTGTATCATATGTGACTTTCCAATATCACTAGTCATGTATGCTTTAATCCAAAGTTAAAAAATATAAACACAATTAGTCGAGGAAGTCGGGCCCTTAATCATAACTATCCCACACTAGTGGAAAATGGGATATTAGTGACCAAATAAATGACCAAAATCCACATATCAATGACCACTTTTGGTTTGGCGATCGCTGGTGGCTAATTTACGGTCTTGTATTACACGACCAAAATTGGTCATTTTTATTTTGGTCATTTATAGCTTGTGAGCTGGTCATTTATTTGGTCATATATTTGATCATTAATTTGGTCATATATTTGAATCAATGACCAAATATATGACCACATGACAAACTAGAATATGACCAAATTTGCTCGCGTAATAAAAGACCATAAATTAGCCACCAAAACTGTTTTTTGGTCATTGATATGCGAATTTTGGTCGTTTTTTTGGTCATTTATATCTCATTGTTTGGTCACGTATCTCGCAATTTTTTGTCATTATATATGTGAATTTTGGTCATTAATCTCAATTATTGGTCACTAATTTAGTCATTTTTAGTCATTTTATGTGTGGTTATTATATTTTAGTAGTTTTAATAGTGTCCATTATTAATCAATATAAATTTTTAATATGATATTATGTTTAAATTAAAAAAGAATCATAAATTATTTATCATCATCTAATACACATGAATTATGCAATGTCACATTAATTAGTTAATTACAACACTTACAAATAATATAAAGTACAACCATATAAGTTTTAAACTGCACAAAATATATTATATGAAATGCAGGGATAATTTTAAGAACCCCCCCGAAATTTATATGTATAAAAAATGGGCGAATCCCCCCGATATATAGGAAAACTTGAAGGCGATTTTATCAATAA
>LPNX010634252.1:0-108893 GCA_001517045.1 Pseudotsuga menziesii
TTGGGTTGTAACCTAAACTCCCTCTATTACTGTTAATAAAGCAGATTACTTCTTCCATATTGTGTTTCATGTGTTGTGACTTGGTAAATATCTATATTTTATTATGATATGTGATTTGCCTAACATGCATCTTTATATATGAATCATACTGTATATTGGAAGAATCTTTGTGAACAGGTTGAAGGAGGAATTATCCTGGAGATTGTAGAAGTGAAGCAAAGAGGAAGGAGTCAGCTTGGATCAACCTTTGTTCATTACAAGTAAGTTCCTGCTACTTCCCTATTTCCTATTTGTGCTTTTATAATCAAATTGTCTGCAAGGTCATAGTATGTTGGTAACCCCCAGACCTAGGTTATTAGGTGAATTATCCATTACAACAGAATTGGCGACTCCGCTGGGGATGCCAAGTCTGCTTTAGGTCTTTTTCTGTTTTCCTGGCCAGCAATTGCTCGAAGTCTTGTTTGTGATCTTTTAGCCTGCTTTCTTACATACTTACAGCATTTGAAAGTCTTGATCTTTCTCTGTTTTTTGAGAAAATTTTANATTCCTAATATACCGAATGGTACGAGAATATGTTGAGATTTTGGGAATAGTGGCTATGAACGGGAAATTGTGGGCTAGATGGAGTCGTGGGAGGGTGTTCAACACTACACCAATAAGGATGTAGCCTAACAGGAGCCCATGGTCACTTTCCCTAAAGAATTTTCCCACTATTCCTCAAATTCGTTATGTCGGATTTTCGTAATGTTTTGGGTTGTTAATTTTATTAAAATGAGTTGTTTAATTAAATGTTGAAGAATTAATTAGAGCACACTCTCGCTTTTGATATCCCCAAGTCTCATAGAAGGCTACGAGGGGTAGAGCATACACGAAAGAGACAAATGTTTGTTCCAATTTAAATTGTAAGATGCAAACTAAAACTAGTTGCAAAAGTGATACGGCCCATAAGGATGGATTGTGTGCCTGTGTAAGTATAACAAAATTGTGAGGCTAATTACTACACTATGATTTTCTTTTCCCTTTCGTTACCAGGAGAAATTGTAGTGGGTTAGTGTTCTTTACAAAAAACTAATAAATTTGAACCAACTTTAAACTAAAATCACTTATAATAAAATATACAGCCTGTTAAGATGATTGTGTGCTTGTGTTAATTAAAAACTACAAGAAAAAAAAGAAAAATCACTCCATGAAAAGAGACACTGCAAATCCCCCCAGGGGGGATGGGGTGTGGGCATTGTGTAGCTCACTTGCTCTTTTATTATTAATTATTACAAGATTGAAAGTGCTTGTGATCCTTTGAAAAATATGATCACCAAGCTTACAATTTGATACAAAAAATTGATTAGAAGGGAGAAGCGTTCAAGGTGCTCTAGATGACTGAAAAGTTCAAATTTTCACTAGAGACTCCTCCTATCTGTTCATCAATGTTACAAAAACAGCAAGCCATTAGTCATGAAAGATGCCCAAAAACACTTTAAAAGTGTCTTTGGACAGCCCTTAAAAAAATGCAAAATAATGACTCAGTTAAACCAGTGTGGAAGACATCGGCGAGATATCGCGATGTTTGCGATATATCGCAATTTCCAAGCAAAAACGACATATCAGATGCTAAAAATCGCGATTTTCGCCGATATTTTGAGGAAAAATCGCGAGCTGATGGAAAATATCGCCTAGGCTGCTGACAATTCATCTTATAACCCAATTTTTTGCTTTTATTTTGTCATTTTGCTTATTAATTGAGGGGTTTGGATCCTATGTTGTTGTTGCTTTCAATGTTTAAAAATTTGAAAAAAAAGGAATATTTTTGTATTTTTTTGAAGTTTGCCGATATTTGTCGATATTTTCCGATATTTTCCCTGATGTTGCCGATAAGTTGTGTTCCGAACCCTCAGCGATATTTTCACCGACACGATGTCTTCCACACAGAGTTAAACTATGATTAAAGCAGTAAAGGAACCAAGGAAAGCAAGCTTGGGATCTTGGCTTGCCTGTTGGGGCAGCCAATTGAAGCACTTTAATATTTGCTAGATATAAACTTATAAACTCAACAAACTAACTTCTACTTCAAGCCTTAAGTTTTTATTATGAAATGGCTTGCAAAAGAGAGAAGCTAGTTATGTTATATCTACAAAGATATGCTTTTAAATCAAGATCTAAACATATATTTCAGATCTTAAATAAGATTTATCTTTTAAAAGAGAATCAGATCTGAAAGGTAAGAGAACCGATAGCCAAGAAGATTTGATTTTTTAGAAGGTAGAAGAAACAAGAACCAAGCCTTTGCTTGAAAGATTGGAGGACCAAGAATGCATGCAACACAACAAAAATTAAACCAAAGCAAGACCAATACTGAAGGCGAATGAGGACGCAGTTGATCTCAACCTCCTCCTTCAGTTTCTTATCTTGTGTTGTCACAAACACTTGCAGAGAGAGATCAGATCCAGAATGTGTAATTAAAAGAGATTAGAAGGGCATTAGTACAACTGAATACATCTGTTGCTTCAATATCTCTAAATAATCAAACATTAATAAGCAAAACAATACTATGAATGCTTACTCTATGGGCACAAAGGCCTACTAAGCTAGATCAATTTCACAACTACCACAAATGAAATATGATTAACCGGATCTTACCTTAGAACATCAACAAAAAGCACATCCAATGGGACAATTTCACAGCATCTGGCCTCCAAATCCTTCAAAAATATTTCATTAACAGATGATCAAATAATCAAAGAAGAATTAGAAGAACAGAGATTCAATGCTTCATCTTAATGAAGAGCATTTGCCTAGTTTAAATAGAAAAATATGACCAAGAGGGGGGGGCGTACTTGCCCAAGAGAGAGCGCTTTTGCTTGAATTGACATGAGATGGATATGAGTTGCAAAATCAGCTTTCTCGAGTGATTTGAGGACATCCAATCCCAAATGTAGCTTTCTTCCAAACTCTAACTCATAAAAAATGGAACTTTCCTTTGTCATGGTGTGCCACCTTTGAGAGATGCACCCCCCTTTTTGGAGAAAATCATATTGTCTTCTTTGCTTGAGAAAAACACTCCTGAGTTTTTTAGAAACCTTAGGAATGTTTCCACTTTACTTTCCAACTCAGAAAATGCACTTTCGACATGTTTCATTTATTTTAATAGTTGTCGAATTTCTCATTTTATCCATTTTTTTGGTCTCTGTTATCACATATATTGTAGCTGGGCTACCATGATGCAGCATACAAATTGATCTCTTTATCTTTCTGAGCCAGACTCTTAGAGGGGGATACAGCATGGATCATCATTACAACCTGAGCCATTCATAGCTTTTATTCAGTTGCAGATGCAGAGAATTTCCTTGCCAAGACTGAGATCTTCTTGTCCATTGAGATGAGTTCATCGATGACTTGGTTCATTCTAGCAGAGCAACAGAGATGGTACACAATTCACAAATGGGCATATCAGGTACAGACATGTTTATGGTGAGATCAGGTATATTGCTTCTTGGTAGGATTTTGCTCTCTGATGTATACTAACACCTTTGACTTGTTATGCTATGATGATTATCATGACCTATGCTTATATTATATATTCTACTAATGATTAACTTGTGTTGAGAATGATTGGAGAATCTAATGTTGAAGACCATTGCTTATGCCATGCTTTAAACAACCTTTAAACTCTAGTGCTATGTTGGTTCCATGTATCACTTGTCCTCGTCAATCCAGTTTCATCCATGATTAATTTTTCCCATGACTTATGATTGATTGAGACCTATGAGATTAAAGATCATCTTTCCCACGTTGACCCCTATGCATGATGGATACCATGTTGTTTTGTGTCTCGGCTCTGATTTGTGCAACAAAACGTGTCAACACCTCGATCCTTCTGGGCCAGGAAAATCCGCTGGTGTTGGTTCCTGAGCTTAGGTCAGTTGGGTTTTAAAGCCTTGACCTCTCTGGTCGGTTGCCCCCGATGTTTGGTCTTGACTGTGGATATTCCTCCCTAGTTGCTCGAAGAGATGTCAGCTAAAACTTGAAACAATATGTCTACCATTACATGCATTATGTGTTATATGCTATATACTGTGAAATACAAGCCCTCAAATAAAGTTGCAAACTGTGTCCTTAGACACAACTCAAAAAAGGGCTATGAAATGAAATTGTGAAAGGACCAAATAAAGTAGTGGATAAATAAATGCGAAATCTAAAGACTGTTGGACATCTTCTGTTAAATGTAATCATTGATTTCTCACGGAGTCTGTGGGTTTTGATGTGAGATGGAGTAAGGGATAGTTGATTCTAAGTGTCCCCTAGGATCTCTTCACTACAGTTTCTTGTGTACTCAATGCAAAGGTCCTAGAAAAGATCCTCACAGAGCTTGATTATTAGCTTGGATGTGAGTTGTAGACATGTTAAAGTTGAATGGACTCTTTTCAGATCAACTCATCCACTTGTGAGACGCCACCTTTTCCCTGTTATTATCTATCATGCATATGTCACTGTGGTTGTGTGTATTTGTCATCATTCAGAGAGATCATATGGTTAAAGTCAATTAGAAGTCTTTACCCTTTTTCCCTAACCTTGTTTTCCATCTTCACCTAGCATTAGCAAATTGATTAAATTTTGTAAGTATGGCATATGCAAGGGACTTCCAAAAGATTGAAAAACTGTTCAAAGACACAAGGATATTTTATTATTATATTCTTATTATTACTATTGTCACCATGATTCTGATTAGCATGATTTGAGTTGGGTTTTAATATACATCTTGGAGCAGTTCTTACCTTGGATGCATGCAGGTTTAGTTATTTTCAGTATCTCACCTTCAATTTGGGTATTTTGACTTGGTCAACCAGTTGACCAAGTCAAACACAGTTCCCAAGGCAATGACTACAAAAATCAACAGTGGTTATATTTACTCCAGACATGCCCAAGACCAATACTGCAGTTTCATTTTTCAGAGTTTGGTCTCTGTTTTCAGAATCAGTGATTATTATCACTTTATTATTGGTCAGATCACATTTTTTTATTGTTGATTGCATATTACTATGGTTCTCCTAGGGCGCCACAGCGCTCCAAGGGGTATGAGTAGTCACTAGTACCATTCTACCATGTCCCCAAACACTTATGTTCAGTTAGTTTTCCCCGGTTCTCATCCTAAAGGAAGTTATGATGATATTTATTATTTTCAAAGGTTGTACCACCACAGAATGAACTAGAAAAATCACCGAGGAAATTGATTTGGCTTGTGTTGTCAAGGAAATTGCAAGGAAGTGCATCTACATGATTTGTTATGGTTCTTCGGATGCCTTTGCACCAGTTTTATCCAGTTTCATGTTCCGGATTATTTATTTCGCTCTCTAAGGGAGGACGTCCCCCATGGGGCACCCCTCACCTTGGTCATGTGATGTATTTCATTTATATACTTTATGTTATGATGGTGTATTGGGGTCTAGGGTGAATTGAGCCCCTAATATGATCCCCTTGATGTATTATCATGTTATATCTTACCATTATGATGTATTTCGCCTTAGGGAGGCGTCCTTGGCCAAAAGTGTGCCCCTCTTGATTCGGTCATCTTGATCCATGTATGTAAATCAAAATTAAAAGATATCCACCGTTGATGATGTTATAATCTCAACCGTTGGATGAAAGTTAGTTGAAAAGTGGACACACTCTCGATCTATTTAAGAGATGTGATCCCCCATTGTATCCCATCGGGAATTTGGCTCTTGTATTGAAAATAATAGATCTTTTCTGGCAACTATTGGAATTCTATGGGGCGTTCATGACTCTTGTGTATCATAGTCTCTTTGGGAACTAAAAGTTTTGCTTCTATATTTCAGCATATTTCTTTGGTATTTTACTTGCAAGAGGGACGTCTTGGTGGAGGGCGATTTAGATGGGAGACTCTCTTTCTCTCTCTTCAATTTGTTTTGACAGGGGGTTAACTTGTGTACCTTGCGTATCATTTGATTCCTATAACTCCTTGTTTCTCTTGCGTGCATCACTTTTCTTGTGGATTTGATTTGAATCATGATTTTAGCTTGCTTATTGTGGTTCCTTGTCTTCCACAGGTGGGTCGCATTGGACAAAACGCATCAACCGAGTATAGATTGGGGTTTTCAAGTTGACAACGTTGGACGAAGGGCAACATCTCATGGCATCTCACAATTCCAGGTAAGTTCCATTTATTTTTTTCTAGCTATTGTTTGTATTTCCTTTCCTGGGCAAAAATAAAATAATTAAAACCTTCAATTTGTAGATCCATAGGTTCTAGTTCGTAGCGAGCTATAATATTTAAACCCCACTTTAGAAATAATTTAAAACCTCTAGATCTAAATTTTCACGGCCATCAGACTCCATTTGCCCACTCAATGCATTGGCCTACCCTTTAAGGGAGGACACCCTCCTTGTCAAAAGTGGGTATACCTTAATCCGTGAACTGGGTATTGCTAGAATCACTTCCATTCGACTCATCTTGCATCCAACAATTAATTCTTGTGTCCAATTTCACTTAATTTCATCTAACTACCCTTAAATCTGATTTCTCATGCTTAAAAACCTAGGGTAATTTAGGGCTTTCCATGTGGACACTCAAATCCTCTTAGTAACTATTTAGATCTCTAATTAACCTTATTACTAAGAGATTCAATCAAGATACCTAGATTAATTCACATAAATCACTCATCTTTAGGTTATCTTGGCCATAGGGACGCCCCCTAGGCTTGGTCATTCACCTAGTCTGAAGTGTCAGTAGCCTTGACTGGTGTGACAACTGAACTTATTCAAAGGTCTTGGTTGTCATACGTCACAACTTTAGTTCCCTTTCCTCTCTACTATCTTGGATAGGATCACTTTATGGGGCAACTACAGGAACTGTGATAACAGTCTTTTTTACTATTTTCGAGTAATATTTAATTTTGGAGATAAATAATTACTCGAAAACTTATGAAAGTGGGTTTAGGAGTTAAGTGGGTGAGTTAGAAAACGAGCAACCCCATGCCTAATTCTTCCTCCTAACCACACTTGTATGCCTTAGTGAATATTTTTAACTAAAACATGCATGCTTTTTACGAGAAAATTAAAAATTTTCCGAAATAATAAAAACACTTAAGGGGGACTTAGTACATGCTCATAAGACTCTAAAACAATGATTAGCATAGTAATATACATTGACACCTAGGTTTTAATAACCTCCTAAGCCCTAACCACCAAGACACTTACTCTAGCTTTGGAGGAGCGGGTAAAAAACTCAAATTATAAGTTACTAAAAAACGAAATATAATTCTCAAGGAAGAAACACCCTAGAGTAAAGTATTGATGACTACATCCTAGGAAAGCCAAACCTTTTACATAATTTCATCATGCTAAGTCATTTATTACAATTCCCCGCAAGGTATGAACATGTAAAAAATAAAAATAAAAAATAAGGGCCATTGATTGCTCTGATGGACTTCAAAAACACATGTGATGAACAATTGAATTGTTCAAGTCTTTGACTATTCACTGGAAAACCACCTAAATGCAACTTAGTGGATAATATTTTGGCTCCAATTGCGGGACGTGTGACTGATCTGATCTTTCTAAAGCAGAATGTCATGTTTCTGCATACCACCAAAAGTGTGTTAGTCACATGTATAATTTTGCCAAATGAAATAATAAGTTGTAGCATAATATACAATAAAGTACAACAATGAACTATACAGAACTAATATACAAAATAAAATACTAAAAGGAAAAAGAGACAAGGTTAAAAAAGCCCTGATACACCAGATGCCCCCAATGGGCATCAAATATTGTCGCTGAAGAACAATTTCAAGAACTACTCGTTCACTAGTAAGAGAAACTTTTCTCCATCCATATTGTTGAGGAAAAATGAATTGGCACTAGCCAAGTCATAGATGATAAAAGGACCCGTCCATAAGCTATCAAATTTCCCATGCTTGCCTGGCTTCTCTCTTTGCTTATCCCAACGAAGAACTGTATCTCCTATCTGAAAATCCCTTGGCTTGGCAGACTTGTTGAAGGACCTCCTCTTGATTTTTGATATTTGTATCCAATGCTTTTCTTGTATTTTCATCCAATTCAACCAACTGATTAATTTTGTTTTGAACCCCATCTTGATTTGAACTGAAATCCTGAAGCAACTGATACACTGGAAGTTTAAGATGGATAAGAAGGTTGACATCTAGGCCATATACCAATTCGAAAGGGTTCATATTTAAAAGTGCAAATTTTGTCTTACTATCCCATGACTTTTTATTATCCCCAATTGTTTTCTTTATTATGGTCATTAAATTTTTATTACTTGATTCTGCTAGACCATTTCCCTGGGGATAATAGTTAGAAGAGTGGGAAAGGATAATGCCATATTTAAAACATAATGAGGACATTTATGTTGAACTGAAGGATTTGGCATTATCAGTTGCTATCTTACTAGGCACACCAAATCTTATGATGATTTTGTCTTCTAAGAAATCCATAACAACTTTATCGATTGCCTTCTTGGTGGGTATTGCTTCTACCCCCTTGTGAAATAATCAGTTGTAGTAAGGATCCAAAAATATGCATTACTTGAATTACCCTTAAACTTATCGATGATATCAAGCCCCCACTGTTGGAAAGGGGCTTGGACCACTACTGGCTGAAGAGGCAAGGCTACCAGTTTTTGCTTACCAGTGAATGATTGGCATTGGGGGCAACATCTAACAAACTTGTGAACATCTATGAACAAATCGGGCCAATAGTAACCTGCTCTGAGAATTTTGTGGGTTGTCGTATCTGCTGCAAAGTGCCCTCCACAAAATCCTGAATGAAACTCAGCCAAGAGCTTCTTAGACTCTGGCTCATCAACAGACCTAAGTATTATCCCATTAGGGTTCTTCCAACACAATCCATTTTGAGTGATACAATACTTAGTGTATTTTAACCTTAATGCTCTTCTTTTATGGCCAACTAGATGATCTGGGCAAGTAAGGTTTTTAAAGAAAAGGATGATATCCACATACCATCGATGTTGCTCTAAACGCTACAATTTTGCTGACCTAACTAATGTTGACTCGCTATTCTTACATACCATTCCCAATGCTTTCTCATTTCCTTCTGTCAACATCTTGGCTAACCCTTGACCTTTGATTAACTTAGTGGGTATAATTTCTAAGTCATACTCTTAAATTTTCGAGACCCACTTTCCCCTTATTCCTAAGCAATCTTGCGAAGATAATATATCTTTAACAACTAGATGGGGAACATAACCTACTATTTTGGAATAACTAACATAAGTCTTCAAATGCTTAAGGGACTTCACCAAGGCATAAGCCTATTTTTCATGGTAGTGTATTGTTATCACACAAAGTGTAGCTACCCACTAAGGGTATCTCATCCAAGATGGTAGAGGTGAGGTAGCTGACCGATGACAACCCAAGGGCCTCGTCCACTACAAATAAAGGGTACTTGTCACACCGGACGTGCTCTTGTAACTTTAGATCAATCCGAAGAAAGACCAAGGGGGGAGACCCTAGTAGCCTAAGAGGCTAGCGAACCTACTCAAGACGCTCCTAAGGTTTGACAATGTATAGGAAAGGAGAGATAAAGAGTGGGTAAGACTAGATCTATCAAATTAGAGTGGTATGGAGATTAAGGACAAGTTGGGGAGGCTTAGCAAAGAAAGGAAATAACCCAACTTGGATGAGATTGTACCACAAATGAGTTAAGAAAGTAGATCTAGGGAGATCTAGCCAAATTAAATGAAACCCTAAAGGAACCCACCTAGGGTTTGAGCATAAATGGACAAAGTGGACCCAAAAGAGTAGATCAGGGCATGAGATGACTAGATCGGGGTGCTTGAAGATTGGATTTATGATTTTGAGGCAAGTCCAAGCATACCCATCTGACAGATCTGAAGGAATGGCCACCCACCCAAGAGGGGCGCCCCTACCTAGAGTGACTAGTGCTAGATCGCAAGGCAAATGGAGTCGAATTAACGTGAAACTTGAGATCTAGGGTTTATTCATTAATCTCCAAGTGAGTTTTGATGGCCGTCATCAAAAACTCTCCGGATTTGTCAGATCTACAAAACTAGGGTTTTAAGAAAAGAGAGTTTGTTTGACAATTGAATAAAAATAATGAAACACAATACGTACCTTGCAGATCGTACCTGAGAATACTTGTGATCGCCTTAGATGTCGATGATCCTTCCACTTAGTTACAATTTCAAGCTAGATCCGGCATGCAACGAAGGAAAACGCCCAAGTGAGGAAGTGTGCCCCCTCTTCTCCACCTGCAAAATCAATCTACTGAAGTCAAAATTGTTCACCGATGAAAAAGATAAGCTACATACAACATCCACAAGGAAATATTCAATGCACAAAGTAACAATTGATCACTCCCTGAACATGAGGCGATTTGGTTGAAAGACGATGCAGGTTACCCTAGCAATCTCCTCCTCCAATTCGCTACCAACAAAAAGATGGGTACGTCCCTCACAAAATAATGTTGTTTGCATCCAAGATTTCACTGAAATGTCTAAGCAAGAGGCATAACAATCACATCCACGACATTCACAAAGCTCCCAAGAAGTTTCTGCAAAAGTTTTATTATATTCAATATTTCCAAAGCCAAAAGTCCATTTACAAATGAGAGAGCATCCCAATATATAGATCTCTCAAGTACATAATACCTAGATCCAAAAAGATCAAGGGTCAAAATCATAAGATAAGATCATCCTAATCTACAACTAAGATTAGTCGGGTACATATCACATGGATCAACTCAAAAATATAAGGGGGCGTATCACTAGGAATGCTTGATGAGTAGCGCACCACATAAAATATGACTAATGACCACAAAGTAGCACATGGTGGGGCTAGGAGGTAATGTTATCCTTCACTAGCATGGCCCCATTGCACAATAACAATGTGTGGTGGCAAATAATATAAAGGAGTTATGAAAATCACTAGGGGATCTCCCTCAAAATACAACAAAATATCCTCAAAATGCATAAACCAAGGATGTGTGGACCCCAAATAAAATAGAGGTGATGGTGGATGATGAATATGACCCAAATGCTCTGCCTTAGACCAATTACATAACAATCATTTGCCTCAATTACCCAAATCAATTTCCTCATTAGCCACTTTTAATTACTAAAATGTTGCCTCGGGAACATAAAACAGCCAATATCTCACCCAGGAGGAGTCTACGCAAAAAAGTAACTGCACAAATGTGTCTGGCACACCAGGTATATGGTACAAACGCTTGGCTACACCCCACAAATCCAATCCAGCGTTCCAAGAGATCTTCTCAGTAACTGCAAACTGTTTTATTTTCATTTTCCCTAGGGCAGCTCTGCTATAAAAGCCCAAAAGACCCATGTATGCCCTGTGCCTGCCTAAAACTGAAAACCAATTGCACCAATGGACTCAAAATGTCCAAAACAGCTAGGAATGATTACTCATACACCATAAGTCCAATAGAAATGTACATCAAAAGCCCTATCCAATGTCAGAACAATAATAATAATAATGACTGTAAATGTTGATAATCACGGAAATAGTACAAGCCTATTATCACATATACATTTTGCAGCGGGACTACCATGATGCATCATACAGACTTGTCTCTTTTTTTGTTCCGAGCTTTTTTTCACATGGGGTATTAGCATGGATCTTTACAACTTCAGTTATTCCAGAGCCTTGTTCATCGGATTTTCCTTGCCAAGACTGAGATTCAGGGGTCCATTGAGATGCTTTTGGTGATGATCCAATTCATTGTAGCAGAGCAGCAGATCAGAGTTGGTACACACAGTTATAGAGAGGCTTATCAATTGGAGACAAGTATATTTGGTGAGATTAGGCATACACTTTCTTGGTTTGAATTTGCTCTATGATGTATGTCAGATACCTATGCTTATCATGTTAAGATCATTATGGTGACCTATGCTTACATCTATTGTTGCTGTAACCTGAGATATGACTAATCAAGGGGCTTGATGTGAAGGTTGTTGCTCATGCCATGCTTGTACAAATAGAAAACCTTAGTGCTAGGTCGGTTCCATTTATCACTTGCCCTCGTCCATCCAATTTCATCTATTGTAAACTTATCTTGTGACTTAGACTGTTTGAGACTTGTGAGATTGAAGATCTTTTCCCCATTTTGACCTCTATGCATGATGGATCCCATGTTGTTTTGTGTCTCGGCTCTGAGTTGTGCGACAAAACTTGCCGAAGCCTTGATCCTTCTGGGCTAGGAGAACCCGCTGGTGTTGGTTCTTGATCTTAGGGAAGTTGGGTTTCGAAGCCTTGACCTCTCTAGTTGGTTGCCCCCGATGTTTGGTCCTGACTGTGGATATTCCCCCTAGTTGCCCGAGAAGTTGTCAGCTAAAACTTGAAGCAATATGTCTACCATCATTACATGCATTATGAGTTATATGTTATATGTTATGAAATGCAGGCCTGCAAATGAAATTGCAAAATGTGTCTTTAGATACAAATCAAAAAGGCTATAAAGTGAAATTGTTAAAGGCCCAAATAAAGCAGTGGATAAACAAATGCTAAATCTACAGACTGTTGGCCATCTGATTGAAATATAATGATTAATTCTTCACAGAGCCTACGGGTTTTGATGTGAGATAAAGTAAGGTACAGCTAATTCTAAGTGTCCCCTAGGATCTCCTTACTACAGTTTCTTGTGTACTCAACGCAAGGGTCCTAGAAAAGATCCTCACAAAGTTTGATTCTTAGCTTGGATGTGAGTTGTAGACATGTTGTTAAGGTTGAATGGACACTTTTCATATCAACTCATCCACCTGTGAGACACCCCCATTCCCTATTGTTCAGTCTATCATGCATATGTCACTCTGGTTGTGTGTACTTGTCATCATTCGAATAAATCACAAAGTCAAAGTCAGTCAAAAGTCATTTCCCTTTGCCTCAGCCTTGTTGTCCATCCTCACCCAACAATAGCACATTGTTTACCTTTTGTAAGTATGGCATGGACAAGCAGATTTCCAAAAAGTTCCAAGATTCTTCAGAAGCACAGGTACATCTTACTATTATTATTATTTGTCACCATAATTATGAATAACTGATTTTAGCTTAGTTTTGATATACAATATTGGAGCATTTCTTACCCTGGATGCTTACAAGATCATAATGATACCGTTTCTCACCTTCAGTTTGGGTACTTTGACCTGGTAAACCCAGTTGACCAAGTCAATCACGGTTCCCAAGGCAGTGACTCAAAAAACAACATGATCCATGTTTATTCCAGACATGCCCAGGACCAATACTGTGGTTTCAGTTTTGAGAGTTTGGCCACGGTTCTCTTGATAAGTGATTATTATAACTTAATTATTGGCCAAATGATCAAATTTTATTCCAAATGGCAGTATGATTGGTTCTCCTAGAGCAGAGTGGTGTTACAGGGGGTATGAGTAGTCACTTATACCATTCTTCTATGTTTCCAGATCATCCAGAGCAGTCAGTTTTCCCCAGTTTGCAACCTGGACAGAGGTACGGTGGATTTATCATTTTCCGGAGATTGTACCAACAAAAATGAACTAAAAAAATCATTGAAAAAATCGATTTGGCCTCCTGGGTCAAGGAAATGGCTTGGAAATTTGATAGATGATGTGTTTCAGCATTCTGGACAGTCCTCCGGCAATTTTCAGTCAGCAGATTGTTAGAATAGTAGAGTCAAGCTAAACTAATTAACCTATCTAAGCAAACAACAACATATCATAAAAGATAAGAACAGGAAAAGAAAATGACAAGAGAACACCGATATACATGGTTCACCCTAATGGGTTACATCCACGGGAAGGTAGTCTTCTATTATCTCCAAAATGTCTTCTCCAATCTTACAAGAGAGCAAAGCACAAATACCCCAAAGAATATAGATGATGTACAACAGTGTCGCAATAGTACCACTACTACATCAAGAATGCATGATATGTAGAGACTCACTTGACTCTATTATATACTAAGAGATGATGAGGAATTACTCTCACAGATTGCATGTAGGATAATATAATTCTCCAAAATAACATCTCTTAATACAATACCATGGACAAATACTCTACACAAGTAAATACAACACCATATAACTATGGGTTAAATGTATTACTCTTTTACATAAGATTGTAGACAACTTCCGACATAATACAAAGACAATATTACCTTCCAAGGAATATAATATATTCCAACACTCCCCCTTAATAATGGCTAGGAGAAGGGCCCACACTAACACTAAGGAAGGAAGGAGTCATTACTGCTCCCCCTTGATTACACAACTTCCTGCATTCCAAGCAAGGAACGAAGATGCACAAACTTCGCCTCGGTGAAGGATTTGGTGAAGATATCCGCTGCCTGCTGCTCTGTAGGACAATACTGAATAGAAAGAATACCATCTGCCACAAGTCCGCAAATGTAATGAGCATCAAGCTCGAGATGCTTTGTCTTGGAGTGATATACCGGATTATAAGCAAGCTGGATTGCACCCTAATTGTCACATTTCAACGCAGTGGATGATTTCGAAGCCAGACCAAGCTCTGTAAGAACATGTCGTAACCAAACTGCTTCTTTGGCTGCTCTATATTCTGCTTCACATGAAGATAAAAAAAGAGTCTTCACCTTCTTGCTAGACCAAGAAATCGGACCTGAACCAAGTTGAAATACATAACCTGCAGTGGACCGTCGATTAGAACTGTCATCTGCCCAATCAAAATTTGTGTAACCAGAGAGAGAAACTGGAGTACTGCTCAAATAAAAAACACCATAGTGTAATGTCCCCTATAAATATCTCAGAATCCTCTTGGTTTCCTGCCAATGACTTTCATGAGGTTGTTGCATGAACCGAGAAACCAAACTGACGGCAAAAGAGAGATCCGGTCGATTGTGAGTTAAATATATCAAACTGCCTACAAGCATCCGCCATATGCCAGATTTGAAGACCCAAGAAATAATGCAATAAACCATGGTCAGTCATTTCAAACTGCTTTTGAAGATCACTTTTTAGATTTTGAATTAATGCAAGCTGGTTGCTTGCGATGATTAGATCATCTACATATAAAACAACAATGAGAATATTAGTACCAAAGTTCTGAACATACAGATTTGGATCAGATATACAACGCTTAAAACCATTCTTCAAAAAATATGCATCAATTTTATCATACCAAGCCCTAGGTACTTGTTTGAGACCATATAAAGACTTGTGTAATTTACATACTAAATTTTATGATTCAGCATTAATAAAACCAGGAGGTTGTTGCATATAAATTTCTTCATTAAGATCAGCATTTAAAAAAACACTTTTAACATCCATTTGGTGTATTTCCCATTTATAAGATGAAGCAATAGATAAAATGGTTCTTATTGTATTCATTTTAGCAACATGAGCAAAAGTTTCATTATAATCTATACCTTCAAGTTGATTAAAACCTTTTGCAACTAGCCTAACTTTATACTTTTCAATCTGTCCTTCTGCAGTGAACTTAGTTTTATAAACCCATTTACAACCAACTAAATTCTTGCCAATAGGAGGAGGAACAAGAGACCAAGTCTTGTTCTTCATAAGAGACTCATACTCAGCAGTCATAGTTTGTTCCCATTGAGGTTTACCTTGAGCTTGAGCATAAGAGGTAGGATCATCTATGGCCAAAACTTTGGTCATAAGGGCAAAGTTAGATCTAGTTCTACGAGGGTCGAAAGGATTACCAACCTCACTACCTGCAGATTCAAGAGTTTTCCGGGCCCAAACAGGAAGGTTAGAGGAAACAGAAGTTTCTTCAACTTCAGTACATTCAGGTGGAATACTTGAAGAAGAGGGTGAACTAGGATAAACAACAGGCACAAAACTGGAAGAAGAAACCGAGATAGGAGTAACAAGAGACAATGGGATAGTCAGTGTAACATGAGGTTCGATAGACTCAGGTGGTGAAGATACTTCAGCAAAGTGAACATCCCTTCGGATGATAACACTCTGAGTAGAGGTATCAAATAACCTGTAAGCCTTAGAATCCTCATAATAACCAATGAATATACATTTGTGAGACTTGGGATCTAACATTTTTCTGTTTATCATCAGGAATATGAGCCCAACATTCACAACAAAACACCTTAAAGTTACTAATATCAGGTTTCCGACCATTCCATTTTTCCTTGGGGGTAACATGCTTAACGGCTTTTGGAGGAACTCGATTTAAAATAAAGTTTGCACAACTTACAGCTTCATCCCAAAAAAATTTATGTAATCCTTTAGAATAAAGCATACATCTAGCCATTTCAACTAAAGTTCTGTTTTTCCTTTCAACAACACCATTTTGTTGAGGTGTATAAGGTACAGTCTTTTGGTGTTGAATACCATGTTTAGATAAAAAAAGCTTCAAATTCATTCTTAACAAATTCCCCCCCCCCCCCATTATCTGATCTTAAAGTCTTAATCTTCTTACCAGACTCATTTTCAATCAAAGATTTGAAATATTGAAAAAACTTCACTTTTATTTTTCAAGAAATAAACCCATGATTTTCACGTACAGCATGAGTGGGCCTAATGGTTAAGAGCATGTGTTTCCTCTTAGGAGGTCACGAGTTCAAATCCAGAGGGGGGTAGTGTATGTACACCTCTGTAGACTTTAGCAGTTAAATCGCTGCGCAAAGGGGGGTCCCTTGTCCCACAAACAAGGGGCTCTCATACGCCAATTTGGTGTCTCGCTTGGCGGTGACCTTAAAAATAGATTATTATTATTATTATTATAAAAGTAAGAAAATAGACTGTACGAGATAAAGAGGGAAATTCAAGAGGACCACAAATGTTACTATGAATTAATTGCAAAGGTTCTTTAGCACGCCAAGCTTTACCTTTCTCAAACATTTCTCTATGATGTTTACCAAGAACACAACCTTCACAAACACCGTAGTAGAAGAAATATGAGGCAAGCCATGTACCATTTTAGTTAACAATTGCATTTTACCATAATTCAAATGACCTAATCTTTCATGCCATAATTTACTTTGTTCATCAGCGTGGGAAACATAGGAATAAAAAGGTTGTCTTTTAGTTGAGTTAAAACCAACAAATTTATATAGACCAGCAGTATGATCAACAGGACCAAAAGAAACTACTTTGAAATTTTGATTGATATCTTTAAGAACATATTTGTCAGGCCATGCTTCAAATTTAAACCCTTTTTGACAAGCACGATAAATAGAAAGTAAGTTAACGGATATGTGTTCAACATGAAAAACATCTTCCAATTAACCATTAGTAACATTAACATTACAGGAACCAATTACGGAAAGTTGTTTACCATCACCTATAGAAACTTTCTGAGATATGTGTTTACGACTGTCATAGGAAGTAAATAAAGAAGCATCACCAGTCATATGTTTAGATGCACCAAAATCCATTATCCATTCCACGTTAGAAGAAGAATTATTAGGCAAAACAACAAATGCACATAAAGCTACTTGAGAGTCATTAGAGGTTTTCTTTTTAGTTTTAGCCATTAAACGTTTTGCTTTAAAACAATTCTTTTCAAGATGGTTAGTTTTACCACAATGTTTACAAGGATCATACACTTTCTTCTGTTTACTATTTTCATTAAAAGCATGGGAAGCATGTCCAAAATTAGTATTAGAATGATTATAACCTTTAGCATTATTAAAACTTTTCTTATGATTCTTATTAAGTGCAGTTAGAGCTTTATTAGGTGTGAGTTGTCCTGAAACAACTAACCTTTCTTACTCATTGATCAATCCTTTACAAAAATCATCAAAAGTTTGCTTCGTAATACTTTGAGACAATTCTAGAGCTCTATTCCTAGTTTGGATGAACATATCAAAACAAGATGGCATTTTACATTCTACAAGAATAATAAGAGCAGTGTCAGTTTTCTTGTAATCTTTACCACAACTATTTAATTTCTCATTTAAAGTTTTCAATTCAACAAGATATAACTCAACTCTTTCAAAGTCAGCAGGTTTGAGGTCAAAGATCTTCTTTTCAAGATAATATGCAGAAACATCATCAGATTTATCAAATACAGAGGAAAGAATTTGCCATACCTGAACCAAGCTGTCTTCTGCCTCAATACTTACCTGAAGACTATCTGCAACAGTTTGACCAATGAGCCCCCTTGCTTGATCACTTTTAGCTTCCCATATAGCCAAATCATCAGCAGCAGTAAGTGTCTTGTGTTCACCATTAACTAGCCTCCAAAGATTCTTACTCCTGAGAACATCAATCATTTTTCTCTTCTAGGCGAGATAGTTAGAACCAACTAATTCAGGAACAGAAGCTACTTCGGAAGTCATAATGAGTGAAATTTTGTCAAGAAATAAGAAACCCTAATACTGAAAAATGACAGAAAAATAGTGAATAACTTTGAAAACAGTTACACTTTACTGATCTGAATCTGCAAAAGCACAGTTAGAAACACAGTAAAGAAAAGAGGAAAAACTTTCACGTACAACCCTGTGAAAAAAAATGTGCCCAGAAAAGCCCAATCTTCTGTTCTGGTCGTAAGGGTGGATCCAGAATGGCTATTCCAATTCCAAAAACATGTTATAATAAAAAATCAAGTAAGAAATGACCAAGTTACAGCCCTTTTTTATAACTATCGTTTTTATTACCGAAAGGAAGTCCAGAAATGCCCAATTTTATGTTCTGGTCACGTGGGTGGATTCAAAATGGTTGTTCCAATTCCAAAGACAGGTTATAATAAAAAAACTGGTATGAAATGACCAAATTACAACCCTTTTTTATAACTGTTGTTTTTATTACCGAAAGGAAGCCCAAAAATGCCCAGTTTTCTATTCTGGTCACATGGGTAGATCCAGAATGGCTATTCCAATTCCAAAAACAGGTTATAATAAAAAACCGGTAAAAAACTAACCAAATTACGGCCCTTTTTTATAACTGTCATTTTTATATTGGAAAGAAAGATCTCCTTGAGGAGAGCCTCGAAATCATGTAGATCTACAGAAAAAACATCAAGAAACCCTTGAAAAAATTCTGCAAAAATCTTACACAACAAGTTAAGGTTAGGTTTAAAAAAATGCAAAAATATGCCCAAATCTAAAGAGAAGCCTAATGGCTACTAGATAGAAAGCAAATCTACAACAAAATGACAATTCTCAAATGATAATCGTTATTGATTGAAAGCTTTAGAAGGTACTAGATCATAACTACCCACTCTGATACCATGTTAGAATAGTAGAGTCAAGCTAAACTAGTTAACCTATCTAAGCAACCAACAACATATCATAAAAGATAAGAACAGGAAAAGAAAAAGACAAGAGAACACCGATATACGTGGTTCACCCTAATGGGTTACATCCACGGGAAGGTAGTCTTCTATTATCTCCAAAATGTCTTCTCCAATCTCACAAGAGAGCAAAGCACAAATACCCCAAAGAATATAGATGATGTACAACAGTGTCACACTAGTACCACTACTACATCAAGAATACATGATATGTAGAGACTCACTTGACTCTATTATATACTAAAAGATGAGGAGGAATTACTCTCACATATTGCATGTGGGATAATATAATTCTCCAAAATAACATCTCTTAATACAATACCATGGACAAATACTCTACACAAGTAAATACAACACCATATAACTATGGGTTAAATGTATTACTCTTTTACATAAGATTGTAGACAACTTCCGACATAATACAAAGACATTATTACCTTCCAAGGAATATAACATATTCCAACACAGATGTCCGAATTATTTTATATTGGCTCAGCCAATGAGGAGAGCCCCCCAAGGGGCGCCCCCTCAACTTGGCCATTGATGTATTTCATTGTTGTATCTTATATTATGAAGTTGTAAAGCGGTCGGGTGAATTAAGCCCCTAGTGACCCCTTCATTGTAGTATCATGTCATATCTTATGTTATATTGTGACTTTCACCTAGGATATGCGTCCTTGAGTAAAGTGTGCCCCCTCTTTGACTTAGTCACTTGATCTATGTATTGTTGATCTCCACCATTGATGATGTTTTAATCTCAACCATTGGATATAAAAGTGAGTTAGGGTTTACGTCTCTCTCAAACTATTTAAGAGAGGTGACCCCCCCATTGTAATTCATGATCTTTGGCACCGGAATTTGAATAAAGAGATTTTTGTCTAGGATTACTCTTTTGTGTATCTTGTAAATGATTTGATGATCTGATGACTGACATTGCTACTCTTCTACACTGAGTTTTTGTTTGGGATCCATCTTATATTTTTTTCCTTTGCACATTTCATCTGCAGGTTGAAGGAGGCGTGCTAGAGAGAGAGAGGGCGTTTTGTGGGGGAACTCACCATCGTCCCGGCTCTAGGGTGTCCGGATCAAGGAGTATTTCTATCTTGATGATTTCTTACTTCCTATATTTTCTTTATTCTACAGATCTCTTTTGTTTGCCTTATCATTTGGTTTTCACTAATCTGGCAGGTTGAAGGAGGCGCTAGGGTGACTGGCTGTGACTCAACTACATCAAGATCTTCTCCAAAAAGGTTCATTTGAATGGGAAAGTGGCATTCTTCATCATTTTTGAAGTCATCTACAAGATCCAAGTACATCTCGCAGGTTTTTTGCATGCATTGCCCATCACTTTCATAATTATAAAACCCTCGTTTATGAGATCTGCAAGTTCTGGTTTGCGGGCGAGCTATAAAACTTAAAATCCACTTTGGAATAAAAATAAAACCCCTAAGTTTCAATTTTCATCACAATCAGACTCCATTTGCCCATCCTAAGCACTGGCCTTCTACTTAGAGAAAAACGCTCTCCTTAGGAGGAGTGGGTATTTCCAAAACCGTAAACTAGGTATTGTTGGTTTTGATTTCATTTGCCTAATCCTACATCCAACAATCATTTTGAGTGTCCAATTTCAGTAAATTTCACCATTTTGCCCTAGATCCCAATTTCCTGCATAAAACCATAAGGTAAAATTGGGGCTTTTCACCTGGATACTCAGAATCTCTTGGTAATTGAACTAAACTCTGATTAACCATTTCACTAAGAGATTCCACCAAGTTTCCCTCTATCATCTATTCATTTTCCTTGTTTTAGGATTTCTTGGTCATAGGGACGCCCCTTGGGCTCTATGTTTTCACTGGGTTTGAAGTGTCGATATCTCTGACTAGTGTGACATCCGAGTTCTTTCAGAAGTCTTGGATATCGTAGGTCGCGACTTTAGTTGTCTTTCCTCTGTCGTCCTGAATAGGATCATTTCACGGGGAAACTACAAGATTCATGATAACAAAGCCATCAGAACAAATCACCATCCGAGTCATGAATATGTCTAATGAACACCTGTAGACCATAAATAATCATCATCCATCATCATCGATCTATAACTCATCCCGCATCCTGCTCATGGCCTGGCCAACACTAGGTCACTGGGTTGACCAAGTCAACACTGATAATGATGACCCAAATGCTAAACTTTGATGCTGCAAAGTACTAATGGACATGCATGCTCAATTATCTATGCTAGCAGTGACACTCAAGTATGATTTGATTTTGTTGGCTAGTAGAAGAACAATACATATATAATAATCCAAATCACAAGGATCAGTTGTTTCAAGACAAGAACCTCCAGTGTATACTCATTTCTAGGTTTAGCCCTTTTGCTAGTCAAGGGTGAAGGGATGACTTGATAACTCAACACTGTAAGCATCTGGACTAAAGGACAAGGGGATCCACACAACACATAAGTTGGACTAGGTGAACAATAGGGCATGGCGGTGTCTCAGAAATGGGTGGAATGATGAGAAGGCTCCACTAGACCCTAGGCAACCAACTTTTTTAAGACTTAATTTGCTCAGCATTTATTTCACTAGTTGACATCTAAAGGCAAGTGGCCTGGTAGCCTTCTGGGCTCCAGATAATGACAAAGACATGGCCTTCTTGGGCCAGTCTCTCCCTGTTGCCCTGTGGGGGAAAATGAGTCGTACATTATACAAGGAATGAGTGCTCATCCTCTAGCCATCAACTTTATTTTTCATTGATAACTTGCCAACCTCCAAGAGCAGGTAACTTGGAAAGACTTCTGGGCTTCCAAAAAATGACTAAGGCTCAGCCTTCTGGGGCTTGCCTCCCTAATACCTTGTGGGGATACATGAGCCTTACACCATACAATGGATGAGTGCTCATCTCTTGGTCACTGGCTAGTTTTATTTTTCATTTCCAGTAGTGTCTAAAGACACTTTTATTTTGCTAGCAAGGCATCTATTTAGAATAACTTTAAGCTCTAATGCCTTAGTGTCTAAAGACACTTTCTTTGGTAAGACCACTTGTGTTCAAGACCTAGAGGTAGACATTCCCTGTGACAAAAATCACATAAACCAACACCGAGACACAGTTTTATACATGGAGACCTATTTCAACATAGAGGTGAAGGTGGGGAAAATTCCAGATGTCACTAGTCAAATTACAAGTCAAGGATAGTCAATGAAAATGGGAAGGCAACAAATGGATGGAGACAATGCAAGTGATGCCAAAACTAGCATGCAATGTCCCTGAATGGAAAAGACTAAATCCATACATGGAGTAGGGCAAGGTCAATGAATATACAAAGGAATTTCCTGGTCAAAACTACTGGATCATTTATACTTTAGATTTCAAGTAAACCAAGATAAAATATTGCCAACATACAATCCATATCCACTGAGTCGCACAGCTAAAATATGTAACAGAGCAACATCAAAATCCATAAGCACAAACCATAATATCACCTAGGTCATATACCTGCACTGGATCTGAAATCAAGTCTAAAAATCACTGGGACAACTGTTGCTGCTATAAATAGGCACTATATCAATCTCTACTCTAGGTCATGAGAATGACTAACTCAGTCATCGGATCTGGGGTCATGGGGCTCAATCATGGCATCAAACTAGTCAATCTTGACACTTTGGATATGTTGAAAGTGAGAGATCATCAACTGTTGGCTCATCATCTCTTGATCTCATAATAAAGGACTGGCTCAAAGAACTGCTCAGTACTGCTCAAGAACAAAAGTAGCCCAACTACTATATATGTGACAACATGTACTTCAACTCTGACTCTTGCAAGGCTCTACTCATGAATGCGATGGGTTGCTCGAAACCTTCATTATTTTTCTGGAGCAAAATCCCCACAATGGTATCTTCTGAGGCGAAAGAAAAGATTTGGAAATCCTTGGAATAATTTGGGCAAACTAAAACTAGAGATTTAGAAATGGCATCTTTGAGATTTTTAAAACTAGAGATTTAGAAATGGCCTCTTTGAGAATTTGAAAAGCCTCTCTTCCTTTGTTTGTCCATTCAAACTTAGCATCTTTCTTTAATAACTTTTGCATTGGTTTCATTAATTCTACTATGTTTGGAATGAACCTCCTTATGAAATTAATCTGGCCATTAAAACACTGAAGGGATTTTATATTCTTAGGGATGGGCACCTTTTTAATAGCTTCAATTCTCTTTGGATCTACTTTAACACCATATTTTGTGATTATATGCCCCAGAAGTTTTCCATCATCAACCCCTAGGACTAACTTGGTTGGATTTAGAGAAATACCATACTTTCTACATTTTTCAAATACTTGCTTAATAACCTTATGTGACTTGATCTTTCTTTGGAGAAAATTGTTAGGTCATCCTGGTAAATCTCAATGCTTTCCCTCATCAAGTCCTTAAATGCATAGTCCATGGCCCTTTGAAAGGTGGCACTAGCATTCAGCAAACCAAAAGGCATTCTCAAATACTCAAAAGTACCCCGGGGGGTAGTGAAGGTAGTTTTATACCTATCTTCTTCCTGAATTACAACCTGATTAAAACCGAAAAATCCATCTAGGAAAGACATCATTTGGGATCCTATTATTCTTTGCAGCAAAGTCTCCATATTGGGCAGCGGATAGTTATCCTTTTGGCATGACATATTAAGATTTCGGAAATCTATACATATCCTTATTTGGCCATTCTTTTTCCGGACCAAATCCAAATTGGAACACCAAGAATAATTCCTTGTTGGCACAATGATCCCGACATCCAACATCTTTTCCAATTCTTTCTTTACTATAAACGTCACCTTAGGATTTATTTGCCTAAGTTTCTGCCGAAATGGCTTTATTTCTTTTATTTCTTGTTTTAGGGGTATAGTGTGTTGGAAAACGTCCTCCCGATATGCTTTAAGCTCATCATATGTAAATGGGAATACATCTCTATATACCTAACAAGATTTATGATGCCTTTTTTTTCTTTTTCATTTGCACCCTTTTCAATTTTAATTAGCTTGGGGTCTTTATCATTTCCAATATTTACTTCTATATAATCCCCATGTTTTAGAGAATCGTTCTTGACCTTATACCGATCTTGCATATCAAACATCTGTTCTAAAGACACAAGTCCACGAGGCACTGGATTATCAAACTAATAACCTTCTCCTTGATACTCTTTACCCTCTTCTTAAAAATTGACTTTGAAATTGGGGCACTCTTCAACATTGTGAATGAATCTTAGGATTAGTTCATCATTTTGGAATACTTGCCAATGCTCCATGTTATCAAAAACTGATGGTTTGAAATTAATTTCTAACTTGTCGTTACCATTCAAGAGTTCTCTGAAGGCTCAAGGGTTGAGGTCGCTACTGCTAACTTATCTACCATGCTATTATGTGTTGAAATATTGTAACTTCAAAGGATATTCTAAATGTATTTTACTTATGTATGTACCCCAAGGGAGATGTATTATTCCTCCGTCGGGATGTTACTATTGTATTTGGTCATCATAGAGTCATGAGGTAAAGCCTCCATTGTAAGTCGGGTCAATAGTACCCTAATGAATATAATATAATATTGTATTGAGTCTTCCTAAGTGAAGTCGGTCCAGTCAGTTAAGTGGGGTCCACTTGTTAGGTTAAAAGTCAACTAACAAAAAGAGTATAAATAGAGGAGTTGTGTTCCTCATTTGAACACACAGCCACTTGTGTATAGTGCATAGGAGAGAGAGAGAGAGATATTTGTAGGGACAAGGCGCACCTATCTAGGGTCTTGTCTTGAACTTTTGATACATCTTATACATAGGAAGTTTTACTGGGTTTTCTTCCCCATGAGGGTTTCCCAAGATAAATCTGTGTTCTTTTGTGTGGTTGTACTTGTCTATCTTTCAGTGATCCTTTTCCATATGGTTATGATGTTATAATGCTAAATGTTATCAGATCTGGTATAACCATTAAAAACTTAACATGGTATCAGAGCTACCCTGAAAGAAGTCTTTGTTCAGCCGAAACACTACTACAGCGACAGCTACTAAAGATTAGGGTTTCATGCTTGAAAACCCTAGAAGACTAAAACTAGTCATGTTGGGACTTTCGTTATATCTCGAGAATAGAGAAGGCTAAGGAGTCGGTAAATATTTCCGCCTCAGATTCGCTATAATCTAGGAGATATGATTCCTCCAACTCAGGGTTCCAGTGTCTCCCAAGATCCATCCTTAAACAAGTGACCTAGGGAGAATTGCTATATCTCGGACTAGGAAGGTCCAAATGAAATTTCGCAAGATGTTGTAGATAGGGCACAAACTGTAGTTTCTGTGGTAAAAGTTTCAAACACCGAAGGTGAAACAGTTACACATGGCAGTCCGTACAAGTTCGTTATGCTGCACAGTCCTGAAATAAGTCACCGTGGGAAAATTCGCATAGGTCCCAATTGGTGAAACCAATTCTACTCTAACCTATGGGGTTGGAAAGAAGACAGACCAGGATACCTTAGTACAAAGTTTCAGACTCAGAGGAGCAGAAATTTTGGAGATGCAGCAGAAACAAGATCAGGCAATTCTGCAGAAGAAATTGAAGAAAACTAGGGCATCAAATATTTTGCAGTTTTGATCACAGTTTTGGGAAAATGAGTATGCTACTCAGCTCGCCTTAAGGAGGCGCATCTTTCTATCCAATCAGATCTTAAAGATACCTACGTTGAAAAATTAGGGTTTCTCTGTCAAACCCTAGGTCCACTAGAAGCAGTATTCCAGAAAAGCTTTCAAGCAAGCATCAGATTGAAGCAATCTCATTGGTCAAAGAAGAAGCTGCAGATCCAGAAGGAGACGAAGACAAGGCACAAGAAAGAATCCACCAAACAAACAAAAATAAGTATTTGAACTGTCTTTCCTATATATGTTGTGTATTATGCATGATAGAATGTTTGCATTAATGACAATATACTACTAATATGCATGTTATGGGTAAGTAGCCCATGGTGCTATACAACACTCCATTGCTACTTATCTAGAATGAAACCTCTTTGCTGACATATTGGATTAGTGCACAATCTCAATGATGTCATGGTAGAAATGGAAGGCATCTGGAGAGTTTCCGTGTGTATACAAGATATGGATGAATGTTGTGTTGGCTAAAATAGTTGCATGATTGTATCGTTATGCATAAGAATTTGTCATTATGCATATGTCCTATGAAATGTTTCTAAGCATGAAACTGGTATATGTGACTTGTAGGAAAGGTCGTGTACAACTGCCTACAAGAAAAGGAGGATAAGACTTGTTCTGAAGAACAAGTGATGACAGTTGAAGATTCACTCCAATAAACATACATGAAGATGAACCTGAAGCTCCTAGGGTCAGAGACACCGTGACGAAAGAAAGAGCTTCAGAAGAATATAAGAGAGGGGTAGATCCACCTCGAGAGATTAAGACCACCTTGGGCACTCAAGATGAAGAAAAGTATGACGAGACTTCCAACTAAAGTAAGAGGCCTCGGCTACACTCTAGTTATGTGGCACAATTGAGTGACATCATTGATGGTTCTCAAGATACAATCAAGTGTTGCTTAAGAAGGAAGATCGGATCAAGACAACTTTCATGGCTCCTTGGGGAAAGTATGAAAATGTTAGGGTGCCTTTTGGACTGTGTTACGCCTCAAAGTGTTCAAGTGTTCCTTCCAAATGTACTAGAGTGAGGGGTTTCTTTTTCTTTTGTAAAGGCCAAGCTTTTGGGGATATATTGTGCAGTGTTGATTTTGGAGCTAAATACCCCTGGTCGGGTCATAGCAGGTCCCCTTAGTTTCGACCTCAAGAAGGTGTTGGCCTTGTGGCTCTACTGATTACCCTTTGGGTGGGTGTACAATGCCCTTGAGGAAAATCATTTGGACACACGGACACAATCATATTTTGTTTTATAGAGGTTATTACGTGGGTAAAGGTTGCCATACCCATTTTAGCACACCTCATTTTTCCCACCTGGACCTATTGCTTTAATGCAAAACCCCTCCTCCTAGTCTCTAGACCCATAAATGTCATTCCTCAAAGAAGAAGCCTACATTGTTAAAAAAGGAGGTCGTTGAGGGAAAATCATCTGCTGGGATTAGTTGGGGCATGGCGTCCTCCTTTTGGCTCACGTTGCACTTAGCGGAGACTAACTGCACATTTTTATTCTTATTTTATGTCATTGTGTGGTTTAATCCCCAGTTTGTGGATGCACTAACCTTAAATTTTAGAATTTGTCATAACTTTGTAGGCTTGAAGTTTTAAAAGGTTGAGGGTTGTTTCATATAAATAAGACAACCTCACCTCATTTGTAAAACATGGACAAGGGTTCAAATATGAAATCTTTTTTTTTCTCTTGGTATATTGGAGAACTTGAGCTATGTCCACCTCTCTTGGGATGTCTTTTCTTACTTGAAGGATGAATGGGATGTCTTTTAGGGTTTGATTTTGCACATGACAAGTTGATGCTAAGACTAGTTGAAATATTGGTGATTATAGAACTTTCTTGCTCATTCTTGATTAATATTGGTGTTAGTTTTGGTAGCTCGGCAGGTACTTCTGCGTTGGGGGTGTCTAGAAAAGTAGAAGGGGCCTAGTTTGTCTCTCTAGACAGACTTGTAATAGTTTCTTTTGTAATCATTAGGGTCAATGGTATTGAAGGATCCATGGTATTGTGTGTTTCAAGGTACCGAGTGTCCCATGCCCATGGTATTGACTTAGAGTGGTGTTATAAAAGAGGTTATTGTGAGTTTTATAATCACCAAGTCAGGAGTCAATCATATCTCTTGTGGTGGTCAATACACAGAGTTCAAGAGTGAGCCATCACTTGAGTGGACAGGAGTGAGTTATATCCCTTGTGAGTGACAGAAGTGAGCCATATCTTCTCTCGAAGTTTGTCTTTTCTATTAACGGGTTTAGGCACAGTAAGCCAGGAGTCTAAGATCCAATGAGTCATATCCGGAGGCCTGTCATTGTAAGCGTTGATTAACAAACCTGCAATAAAAGATAAATTGTTGGCTGGTTGTCCCCTGTTGGGGTTTCCAAGGTATCTCGTGTGTTGTGGTTTTCTCTGTTTATGGTTAGCTTAGACAGTGTATTTATATTTGTTAAAGTTCAGATTTGCACTGTTTTTTGTGGGTAAATAATCTAAAGTGAATGCTTAACTGAAGATATAAACGAGATTTGTTTAAGGCTAAAAATTTCACATGGTATCAGAGCGAAACTAAGGTACCGCACAAGACTGAGAAACAAAAAAAAAGAGGAGATGAGGAGCACCGTACTGCCACGGTATAGGTCATAGAGACATCATACATTGAATGGCTATGTGAACTACTGATTGGATTGCTTTCGTGAAGGATCAAAGGGCTTTGGTGGTGGTGGAAGCTACCAAACAGATCGAGCCAGTGCAGATCGAGACTGAGTGGTAGCAGCAAGCAATAGGCGACAAATTAGTGCACGGTCGAGTTGGAAAAGAGGAGTTGTCGACCCACGCGAAGGCACAACCAACACGGTGTTGCAGTCTTGGCAATGGGGAGTCCCTGCAGAGCATGGTGGGGGACTGTGGTGTGAGATTCAGGGCCACAAAGACGTGAACTTTGCAACAACAAGGTAGTTGTAGCCAACGGGTAGTGAAACGACATCATGCTGAGTGTTGTGGGGCAAAAGGGTTTTGATATACGACCAGAGTCGTTGGATCGGGCTAAAATTTTCTGTGATTGTAGAGGCGGCAGATCGACGTCGTTTTTCGGGCTCATTATGAACGTAGATCGGTCCAATGGCGGGAGAAAGGGCTGTGAAGATGGCCCATGTGGAGCCTACAACATCAGATTGCTGCAATCAACAGGTGATCGCAACATAGAGTTAGGTTGACGCAGGAATATCGAGCCAACGTGATCGTCGATGAAGGGGGCTGCAGACTCGGGTAGCCATAGCCAGAAAAAAGGCGACAATGCAAGGCAATGTCAGGAGGTCGGGCTATAGTGATAGAAGCGGCAAGCACGGGCTATTGGAGTTGAGACATTGAGAGAAAGCTTAGGCAGACGCTACAGCAAGGAGACACAGACAATACAAACGTGGCTTAATTGTGTAGGCTGGACAGGTAAGGTGGTCGCATGGAAATCGTCATCTAATAAAAAAGCGTTGCCAACAAAGGCAAGACGTGGCTGCAAGCAGCCATCAGGGAAAATTCAAGCCGCCAAAGGAAGAAAGCCAGGCCTAGGGAAGTTGGGAAGACTCCGAGTAGGAGGCAGGACTGCCCAAAAAGGTTGTTGGCATCCCAAGTGATTTTGGGAAGCACTCAGGGAACTATAAAATAGCCTAAGCAAGGGTGGGAATGGCTTCCAGTCTGAGGTATGGGGATATTTTGGATGGAATTTCTATAAATTTTCCTTTAATATTCAAACTAGGGCTAACAGTGCATGCAAAATCTCTACTGATAACCACACAGGAATATCTTTTACAGTATGCAGCGGAATATAAAACTGAGAAATAAATCACCACATCACAACACAATAATGACACAATTATTTTGGGTATGGAAATCCCCAGAAAAACCCAAGACGGAAAAACCGGTGCAGTAGTCAGATATAGATTTTATTATGAAAAATATGGAACGTTACAATCTCTGCAAATTCACCCAAACCTGGTGAATGCAGCTACACGACTGAATCACCAGACAAACCCCCAGCTAAACCTCAGCACCCTCCTGCAAGAGTGTACGGCCTCAAACGTGTTGATCCGAACGATCGTACTGTTGTCAGCTACTGTACGGAATTCGTACGGTCTGTACGGCAACTGTACATAATCCGTACGGAATAGTACAGCTTCTGCCCATCAACCTGTATGGGTTATGTCCGCTCGGTGAACATGTTTCTCAATCCTTCGTCTTCCCAGCTAAATCTTATGTCTGACATTCTTCCTATCTATATCTTGTCTCTGCCGGAGTACAAGTGTGTGTGTCCTCTCTACCAATTGACCTCTCTTATATAACTTTAGGTAAAGCGTAAAACCTAATATCACTTTCACTTAAATTCAATAATCATTTTAATTATTTTCCAAAGTAAACTTAGGAAAAATAATTAAATACAACTGGTTTCCTGTTTTAGAGTCTTCTGCATGCCAAAAGACCTTCCTTGTTGCAGCTAATCTAACACTCCCTCTCAACGAAGGGATTCGGTAGCAACCCCAACTTATCTCTGAACTTCACAAAGCTCTGTCTGCAAAGTGCCTTGGTGAAAATCTCCGCCACCTGCTCATCTGTCTGTATTTACTCCAACCGAATGGTTCCCCTCTGAACACAATCTCTCAAGAAGTGGTACTTGATGTCTATGTGTTTGCTCCCGTCATGGAACACTGGATTCTCGGATAGCCCAATGCCACTCTGATTGTCACAATGAACTACTATAGCCTCTAGCTCACACTCGAACAACCCTACAAGTAACTTCCTCAGCCACATACCCTCACAAGCAGCCATGCTGGCTGCCATGTACTCGGCCTCTACCAAGCTCAATGCAACTGACTTCTGCTTCCTGCTGAACTAAGAGACAACCCCTAACCCAATGCTAAATCAGCAACTTGAAGTACTCTTCCGGTCCTCTACACATCCTGCCCAGTCAACATCTGTGAAACCAGATAACTGTACACTCCCCCTGCGCTCATAAACCAATCCATACTCCATTGTACCTCTGATGTAGCGAAGTATGTGCTTCGCAACCATCCAATGCACTCTTCGAGGGTCCACCATGAACTGACTCAAAGAGTTGACTGCAAAGCTAATGTCTGGTCTAGTATTGACCAGATACATAAGTGATCCGATAAGCTAACAATACAAGGTAGGATCAAATCTTCCTGACCCTGATGCATCCATCTTCCTCCAGTTGGAAACTAGAGGTATGGCCATAGGCTTGCAGTCCTGCATCCTGAATCTCTTCAAGATCTCAACTGCATCCTTCCCTTGTCCAATGAAGAAGCATCCATCTCTCTGTCAAGCCTCCAAGCCCAAAAAGTAATGCATCATCCCAAGGTCCTTCATCTCAAACTCCACTACAAGGTTAGACTTGCAGTCTCCAATCAGCCGCTCATCTCCTGTCAAAAAGAGATCACCCACATATAAGACCAATATGAGAGGCACCTCACCTGTTAAGAAGTACAGGTTGTGGTCAGCCTCACTCCGCTAAAATCCCATTTCCCGTAGATAATTGTCAATCCTCGAGTACCATGCTCGAGGTGCCTGCTTGAGCCCGTAAAGAGCTCGATGCAGTCTGCATACATGTGTCTCCTTGTTCTCCACATCAAACCCCTCTTGTTGCTCAATATACACCTCCTCCTCTATCACTCCGTTGAGGAAGGCAGTCTTGACGTCCATCTGATGGACACGCCAACCCATCTCAGCTTCTAGTGAGATAATGGTCCAAATGGAAGAATACCTGGCAACAGGGGCGAAGGTCTCCTCATAGTCAATATCCTCCTTCTGTGAAAACCCTTTTCCACGAAGCATGCCTTGTACTTTTCCACACTTCCATCTGCTACATGCTTCACCTTGTAGATCCACCTAGACCCTAACACCTTTTTCCCTTGTGGCCTCAGCACAACCTACCATACCTGGTTTTTCATAATGAAGTCATACTCCTCAACCATAGCCTCCTACCAAACATCATGTTGTGCATCCTTCCCGAAGCTGGAAGGTTCAGAGTTAATCAACTCAATCATTAGTGCCATGTAACTAAGCCTCTCTGGTGGTACACTCCGTCTAAAAGATCTCTGTGGAGGATCCACCTGCCTGGAATCCTACACTATGGACCTAAACCACTTAGGCCTTGGCCTAGTGTCAACTTGTAGTGACTGCTGGATATCTGTCTCCTGCTGCAGCTCATCCTCCAATTCAATGACTATAGGATCCTGTCCACTTGACTCCCTCTGACCACAAAAACATGTGCTCTGTGTCTGTACCTGTACCTGTACATCTGGCTCCTCCAACTTGACCCCCGAATCCTGTGTTGGTTGCTACTCTGCTGGTAAGTCCAAAGATCTCTGCAAGGCCCTATCCTCATCGAACTGGAAATCCCTGCTCACAATGATCCTCTTACGAGCAGGAATGTAAACTCTACATGCCTTCAAAGTCTCGTTGTATCCAACAAGTAACCCCTTCTCTCCAGAAGGATCCAGCTTCTTCCTATTGTCAGCATGAACATGACAATAGGAGACACTGTCGAATATGCGAATGTGACTCACATCTGGCCTAGTGGCTGTGAAGAGCTCCTCTAGTGTCTTCCTCCCCAAAGTTGTGTGGGGACACATGTTTTGAATGTATATTGTAGTCCTGTATGCCTCGGCCCAGAGGAATAGTGGTAATCCTTGATCAAATAGCATGGCCTTGGCTGCTCCAACCATAGTCGTATTCTTTCGCTCTGCAACTCCATTCTATAGTGGGGTATGGGGCACAGTGTGATCCTTCTTGATCCCCTCAATGGAACAATACTCCATGAACTCATTGGAGGTGTACTCAGCGCTGTTGTCTGTTCTCAACACCCAAATCTTCTTTCCTGTTTGGTTCTCCACGAGAGTCTTGAACTCTCGGAACCTCTCAAAGACCTCTAACTTGACCTTTAGGAAATAAATCCAGGTCTTCCTAGAACAGTCATCAATGAAGGTTACGCAATAACTATAACCACTAAACAAATGGACACTCATAGGTCCGCATACATCAAAATGCACCAAGTCCAAGGGTTCCTTAGACTTGTGCTCACTCTATGCGAAAGGATTCCTGATGTTCTTCCCCAAAGCACAATCCTTGTAGTGGTTGTGTTTTTCGTCCTGCACCTGAGGAACTCCAATGAAAGCCTGTCTCAAGTGCCTCAGTGCACCATGGTGTAAGTGTGCCATCCTTCTATGCCACAATTCACCCTGACTGTTGATCTTGCTGTTGACTAGAGCCTTTGTAGGCTCAGAGTGTAGTCTATACACTTTCCGACTCCTTCTGCCAATCACCTGATCCAAGCTCCTATCTGACCCCTTAGGCCTGATATATACTCTATGGTCTCGAAACTTCACCTGATATCCCTTGTCCTCCAGTGTGGAGACTGATATGAGGTTCTTGGTCAATCCTGGAACATATAACACATCAGCAAAACTGAGGGGTTTGCTAGACTCCCTCTCAAATGAAACAGTGCCAACTCCCTACGCCTGATACCGCGCATCATCACCCAGCTCAACGTGGATCCTTGTTCCACCCTCCTGCAAGTCTCTGAAGAATCTCTTATGTCCAGTGATGTGACTAGATGCTCCACTGTCAATGTACCATATGCTGCTCCCTATGGTGCTTTCCATTCAAGCTATCAAAGCAGAACTCCTCATCGAAGTTCCTGCCGAACTCATCCACCTCTGCAGATCCATCCATCTCAATGTTACTCTTATTCTTACAGTCTGGGCACTAGGAGGCAAAGTGTTCCTACTTGTGGCAGATAAAACACTTGACCTTTGACACGTCAAGGTTCTTCTTACCATCCTTCTTCCTCTTTGCCTTACCCTTTCTCTTCCCTGTAAGGGTTAGAGCCTCCTCATCCACAATCTGTGGGGCACTACTTAATGAGCCTATTCCTTGACCCATGCGAGTCTCCTCCTGCATAAAGTCACCCCATAGTCTCTGCCAATCAAGGAGCTTCTCCCTAGCCACAACACCCTTGACAAAGGTGTCCCATGGCTTAGAGAAGACATTGAGGGCTATCTAAACTAGCTCCTCATCCACTGTCTTAGAGCCAACAGCTCCAAGCTCATCCCTGATCTATGTGAGCCTCATGAGATAAGGCACCACTCCTTCTCCCTTGGCCATCTTGGTGCTGCGCATCCTCTCTTATAGCACCATCTTCCGGTTCTCGTTCTTGCTTTGGTACAAACTCTCCAAATCCGTCCACATCTCTGCTGCGGTCTTCTTACCAGAAAGGTGAGGGACTACATGGTCCTTCACTCCATCCATGATAATCAACATGACTCTGGAATCAATCTTCTTCCAAGCTATCAGATCTGCCAGATCTATGGGTGCAGCTTTTATGGAGTCAATGTGCTCCTCTATATCACTGACGTTCAGGATCCTTGTGATCCTCTATTTCCAGTTAGGAAAGTTTTGAGCACCCTGGAGTCTATCCTCAACTCTCAACGGTACGGCCATCCTGAAGTGTTACCTGTCAAACCCTAGATCTTCAATCTAAGTTTGTGTCTTCAATATGTTGCCACCTAATTCACACCTCGAGTAATGTGGCAGAAATCTTCAAGCCACTGGGTGCGACCTTAGAGGCAAGCTCGAGCCAAGTGTTGTCACCTGATACTCAGCTCCTCTGTCTAGGCCAACTCCTAGCGAAGCCAAGGGGGGTGGACCCTAATGAAAAGTAAAATCTAGGGTTTTTACTCTACGAGAGAAATAATTAATTCTAGGAGTTAATATAAAATACATAAAATAACACAATGGATTGTTACAATAAAGAGATCACATCAACAACATATGACAATCTAAGCACCATTCACGACATTTTGCAATAATTTATTTAAGCATTGAAAGTAAAACATACCAGTGCCGATTAATATGGAGTGCTTGTAAAAGTGGAGTGATGTTGTGTCGTGTAAGTATTGCAGCTGTCTTATTGGTCAATTTTAAAAATATTAATGAATAATTAAGGGCGTGGGTTAATTGTGGGTTTGGCCCAACAAGTCAAGTCCCTTCGAACCGAGTGCTAAAGCGATAATACCAAGTGTCCAACGAGGCGAGGATGAACCTGCTTGGAGTAGCCCCCTAACTATGTAGTAGTTACCCTTTGCAACCTCCCAAGCTCTCGAGAAAATCACTTGTGTGGATTTTCCTATTAAATCTAGTAACTCGTATCCCTTTCTGATACAACCAACTAATCAGACAAGCTGCAGCGGTGTAGAGCAGAAGGGGAAGGAGTCTTGGTTTATTTTATTAGAGACATAACAATGAGTTGTTTAGATGACGACCGAAGAGTCTCTTTCAACTTTCGAGTACTCGGGAAAGCAACAGTCGGATTGATTTAAAAAATTAAGAACAAATGAATAAAAGAAATATTTTCTAATTAATCCTACCACGAATCTCTTTCACCCTTTCACGGTACTCGGGAGGGCGTGGGGTAAGTATTTCTTTTACTTCCTTGATCAAATAAACAACTAAATCGGAAATAAAGATAAAACTAACTAAAACTGGAAAATCATAAAAAAGAGACACCAACACAAATCCCCCCGGGGGGATGGGGAGCGGGCTCTAACGAGCCTACTCAAACTTGTTTTTATTAATCGGTTACAATGCTTCAGAAAAAACACTCTTTGGTCCTTGTTATCTAGGATCCAAAGACTTACAAAATACAAGGAAAAGAAGCTCAACTAAGGGGAAAGCCTCCTGGGAGCTCCGGATGTCCAAAAAAGGTATTTTTGGGCAAAGTTTCCTTCTCTTTTTTGATGGGCCTGCTAAAAACCAGCAAGCTAATGTCAGTGAAAGATGCCCAAAAACACTTTGGAAGTGTCTTTGGACAACATACAAAAATTACAAAAAAAATTCTAAGTAACAACTGACTATAAAAAAAAGGAAACAACTAAGTAAGGCAAACTAAAAAGCTTGCTTTCTTAGGATCTTTGCTTGCCTCTTGAAAAGAATGGTGTCATGTCCCCGGTTTCGACCCCGTTTGCATGATGTATATAATGTAAATAATCATGGTGAGGAGCTAAAGGCAAAGGCCCCACCATCGATTTTGTTGTGTATGTTTCGGCAATAGAGGTAATTGCCGATGGTATGTCGTGCTATCCGGCACGTTATAATTCGGCATCATGTAAACCCGCACATCAATTAAAATAAACCACAACCAGCTACGGCAGTGCAACGTTGAATGAAAAGGGCATGGTTCCAAAGGATAAGGGGTGGGGGATGTCAAACCTTGGTTATGGGGGAAAGACCCATGTTTTATTACCTTGTGGTTTTCTACCTTTGTTATTTGTCACCCTTTTGTCTCATCCAACCTCTTCCAACCTCTTTAATGCTTCAGCTGGTGGTTGGGGCAGTTATTACTGAAGTGGTGGTGGTTGTGGTAGGCTGTCAGCCTTACCCACTTGCTCACTCCACCCACGTCTGCCCATTCTTCTCCCTCACGCACTCTTCCCTGGTCTGTTCACTCTCACGCGATTTTGGTCTGTGGGCTTCTCACGCACAGGTTTTGGGGGCATTTTTGGTCTCACGCAGACATTTCCTTGGTTCCACGAGTTGCTGAAGCACCCACGCACTGTAATTCGCGTCCTTGCTGTTGTTTTGTTCATCCATAGGCAAAATCGAAGTTGTTTTCTCCTCACGCAGAGAAATCGGGTATGTCCTTCCCGTGCATTTTGCTGTTGGGCGTAATTTCTTCCTCACGCACAAGGTGTTTGGGTCGTTTTCCCTATTGTGAGAGCCGTGCTCACTGTTTTGTTGGGGCTGTTGTTTCCCCACGTTTGCTGGCCGTGGTTTTAACCCACGTATTGGGTTGCTGTTGATTTCACCCATGTTTTGTGGGCTGGGGAGCTCAAATTCGTTTTGGGTCACCGTTGATTCCCAATGTATTGGCTGGGTCTCCCTGTTTTGGGACTGTGCATAGTTGCCATTGTTTTTACTTTGAAATTGGGCTGTTGCTGTTGTTTCCCTGGTTTGGGATGTTGTGGTTGAGCTGTTTTGGCCACGTTAGGGCCAAAACCAACTCTGGGTAGTCCCTTGGACTTGAGCTGTGCTCCTCCATTGTTTGGGGCTGTCCCCTGTTGTTTATGACTTCTTCACAGAGCTGTGAAGGGATTGTTTTGCTGCTGGTATGCAGTGGTTAGTCCCTTGGACTGTGCTGGCTTGGCTTGTTTGTTGACAGCCTGTGAAACCCAGCAGTGTTGGTTTGGCTGTTATGTGTCCCCTTGGATATGTCTAAGCCTGCAATTGACCCTTATTCCGGAGGAATCATGCCCAGCTCGGGGGTGGCAGCGTTGTTGAGAGACTGATGAGCACGCTGGCCTATGGTTGGGTGGAACGTTGCAGCGACGTAGCTGGTTGCGGGTGAATTCTTCATTGAGAGATAAGCACTGTTGTTCACTGCATCTATGTAATTTGTATTGATGTTCGAATGCTGGAATGTGTTTGTGTTGCTTCCGCTATATGATTGAAGATAAATGCATCTGTGTATGCTTGATTTCAGCATTTGATTTCATTTGAATTCGGTTTATGTTCATGGGGCGTTTTGCCCGGTTGTGTTTGAAATGTTCGTCGCGTCCTCTTCGTCGGTCTGAGGGACGGGGACGTGACAAATGGCAAGCAAATCTCAAGCACTAAAATGCTAGATAAAACTTTAAAATGCACAAAACTCCTTCAACAAGCTTTTTTAATTTTCAAAATTTTAGACTTGTGGAAAAAAAAAAAGTAACTAGATCTAGAATTTCAAATGTACCTTTGAAGCAGACTAGAAATATAAACTTTTAGACATTAGATCTACCTTTAACATAACCTTAGAAATGTAGATCTAAGCAAAGTAACGGTAACCAAAATAAATTTGAATATTTTTTGGATCAAGAAGTGATAGAACCGGGTGGAGCAAGAAGTAGAAAAGGGATGGTGACATCTCCTTTGGTGAGATTCGAGGGATGATGCTTCTTCTTTCGAAGTTACTGGAGATGAGGGAGAGAGAGCCCACTCGCTCATCAAATGCTCCAGCTCGAGTTTCCTGTAAAATACCTTCAACAAAATGCAAAGGGGATTAAAAGCACCTATGTGAAATAATAATAAGATAAGCAATATTATAGATCCATACCAATGTTATCAGAACCGAACCGGTGGTCGAACCGGTCGACCCTGGGAACCGGAACTAGACCGGAACCGGACAAAAACCGGGAAACAAACCGGATCAAAAAACCGGTTGAGCAAACATACATAAAACATTCATATTTTCAAAAAATACATATATATCCATGTGCATCCATGTGAATTCAAACCATTATAAACAAATATGTCAAGTTTCTCAAGTATATAGCAAGTAGGAGCATATAAAACCAAAAAAACATCGATTGCAAATACATAACTAAAGAAAAGTACATCAACAAAGAGGTTATAAATGGCCTCTAAAGTCAAAATATAAGCATATGACTACATTCTAGACTCTAGAATCTACAATCTAATGATTCTAATCATATATCATAATTATCTGAGTCCTCATGCTCAGACTTAGAGTCATAATCTACATCCTCAACAAGAGCATGGCTTGACTCCCCTGAAGGCACTTTTCTAACTGCAACATCAATGTTCACATCCTCTTGTTGTGGAAGAGGGCCCAAGTCCATTCACAATTAAATGTGATTGATATGGAGGGTGAGAGCCTCCTTTTATAACATTAGAAGGGTCGTGGGTCAATTAAACAACTCACACGTGGACCCTATTTTTTATTTTATTGAAAGAATTTGAAATTAGCTATTTTTGGGGGTCCTTGGCGTTTTTGTACAGAACCGGCCGGTTTTGTTCTGAACCGGACGGTTTGGAGAAAACCGGGCAGTTTTGTACGGAACCGGATGGTTCATCCTCGAAACCGGTCAATTTCGTATGGAACCGGCCAAAAACGGTTTGAGTGCATGATTTGACTCGGTGAAGCTTGTAAACCGGTCAAACCGGGGGTTTTTTTCCAAACCGGTTGGGTTTTGATAACATTGATCCATACAAGAAACCATATAAAACTTGATAATCTAATATATTCCACAATAAGAAGTAACCTAACAAGAATCACTTCCTATTCTTACCGAAATGTAAATTTCCTTACGAAGACAAGTAATCCCAACAATTGCAAAATATGAAAGGAGTTGATACAGATTACCTCAATGATTTAGCATAAAGACAACATCAAGCAAACATCTATGGATCCCACACGGAAATTGCCTCCAAAGCCTTTTATTAACAATACTCGCAAAATATTACAATATATGCAAGCAGAGCTTCAACCTTCCAATCATGAACAATGGAGAGGTGACCTGCTTAAATACGAAAAGAGAGGCCCAGGGGGGGCCCACCAACAATGAAGATCAAGCTCAGTTGAGCTTGAGTTCATGAGATGGTAGGTGAATGCGATTGATTCGATCTCTATTGAGGAAACGACACCTCTCACAACTCCAATTTGCATGTGCGTGTTACCTGCCTCCAAGCCATCACATCACTTGCATCATCCCACCAACTCTCACGCTAATTCGCATGAGTGCTGATGTGAGGGTGAAATGCAACCATGGTTTATTAAGAACTTTATGGTAAGAAACAATTTGCATGGTGACCAAGCCTTCATGTTAATTAAACCTTTGCATCCTTCTACCCGTACGGCCCACATGACGTGAGATCCACCATGGGTAAATTAAAAAGTAAGTAGAACATGTTTTTTAAAAGTGATGCATCCTTTCTTAATGGTAAATAAAATAAGTGACATCACTTATAATTAATGAGTCATACTGATTTAGTTGGAATTTCTGGAGGAGCGGCCCTCTCCGAAAGGAGCTCCAAGAACCAAACCAGGGGAAGGGCGCGAAATTGAATTTGCGGTGGCCAGCACAGGCCATGACCGTAAGATCTGAGATGGAAGTCTTCTGGTTTGGTTTGGTTTGATTGAAAATAAATCAGAAAGAGGAGCCTCCGAGCCGAGCGGCCAAGCAAATAGCTCTGAGCCGAGCCGAGCCGAGCCGAGGAGATGGTTGAGCCCTAACTCGCGTCCATCAATTGCCACCAACCTCGCAGCTACTACCTTCGTAGCTCCCACTCGCGATGGGCTGGACCACAACCCTTCAACACAGATCTTGGAGGAGGAGCTCTGAGCGGACATTGAAGAGGAGCTCTGAGCGGACATTTGACAGATCTTGGAGGAGGAGCTCTAAGCGGACATCGATTTTTGGGAGGCTCCAAGAACCGGGTCGAGGGTTTCGGCCTTCGATCTTGATCTTTCAAGATTGAATGGCTCCACCATGACAAACCTTCATCGCGGAATCATGGAGGAGGCAGTGAATCGGTGCTCGCGTGCAGCAGAGAAGGTGTCTTCCCGTCCATTACCCAAGGTTGGAGACTGTGTTTTAGGGCTCGCTCCAGAGTTGAGAGGCCGTAGACTGAGAGGTCATATCCTTCCTTTTGCTGATGAGGACGCGAGGTCATTTTTTTTGCCGTCGACTGAGAGGCCGTTTCCTTCCTTTTGCCGTGGTTTCTTCCTCGCGGTTTCATAAATTCACTGCTTCGGCAGATTCTTGCTGTGGTTTTTGCCAGGATTTTGAATGTGTCGAGGCTTTTACGCTGCTGAGGGTTTTGGTCGAGATCGGTGGGCTACCTTCCAGGGTCGTGGGTTGTTCTATGAGGTTTCTAATACAGAGTCGGTGCTCCCCGCTCTGCTATGTTTCTTGGCGGCCATGGCAGCTATTCTTGGTGCGCGTGCTTTTGGGCAGACAATCGGGTGGACGGATTGGGCACTGGCAGCGTTGGTGCTCGGTCTGGTGTCTCTGATCTTTCTCGCCATGGAGATGCTGCAATTGATGGGGCCAAAGATCAAGAACGATCATCTTGAGCGGCATGTTGCTGGACGAATGGCTCATTCATGATTTGTTTGATTTTGCTAAGAAAGATTGCCTGCCTTATATGGCAGTGATGGTGTCTGTTTGATATACTCTTGCGTGGCGACCCGTTTTTGCTCCTTCGGGAACTTTGCGGCGGCGACGGCATTTCAGAGGCGGTGGCCTTTGCTTTTGGCAGTATGTCTGATATCAGATTTTTGTGACCTGTTTATTGATTTGGGTTGTGATATCCATATTTTGGGACAGTTTTGTAATTTTGATTACGTTTTATTGAGACAGCTAATATGTGACAATGTAGGGATCCTTAGTGATCCTCTTACATGTGCAGATATGTAATTTTGTTCTACTTTGAAATAAAATTATGAATTTTTTCCGAGGAAAAAAAATTAATGAGTCATACCATAACACCCACACGCTAGTCAAAAGCGTGGGCCATACTCCAACCATGAGGAAAACGTAAGTGACATGAAGACAAACTTTGGGTAACTCATATGGTAAGATATCACTCCCTTAAGTGACGCTTTCCTCTTAATATGATGTCACCAACATGGGGACAAACAATGCTGTGTCACCCCAATATGTTTTAATATATATTTTTGACTTTTTTCAACTGTCCTTTATGCCAATTTATCATAATTTAGCATTAAAATGCCATTTTGATGCACTTTTAGCCAAATACTACCTCATGGGGTGCTCCAGTTGCCCGACTGATGTAGAAAGTGGTCCCATGGGTAGAACGGACACTCCGAGTGTGAAAACGAGTGTTTCCACGTCAGAAACAAACTCCGTATCTAACTTTTATTATATTTTGAAATTTTTTAATTAAACCATTAAAAATGACTTAAAAAACGGAAGAAAAACAAAAAACCAAAAAAAAAATTATTCTTCTCAGAAATTGACAAAACTCTAGGGGGACGTAGTACATGTCCATACGACTCAATTCGAATGCCTAGCATGGTGAAAAGCACTAACACGAAGGCTCTAATAACCTCCCTAGGCCGAAACACAAGGATGACTACCCCAACTTTGGAGGTGTGAGTGAAAAACTCTTAAATTATTAGTCATTTGTTCAACAACCAATAATAACCAAGGAAAAAAACACTCTGGGCTAGTCGGCTTGATGCGCAAGTCTAGGACACCGAGCCTTTTATAAAAAATTAATTGCTAGGACATTTTTTACAATTTCTCCAAGGGAGTATGAACATGTGTTACAAAAAATAAAATGAACAGACTTCCAAAAAAAGCCTAGTGGACTTCTGAACTCTGAAGAATGAACAAGTATACTTGTTCCACTTCGTCGGCTTGCTTGAAATATCCACCAAGTACAACTTAGGTGGTAACACAATAGATCTACCCCTGATCTATCACTGCCATTGCAAATCTCTCAACTTTAGCTCACCAGAGCTCTGATACCATGTAAAATTTCCTTTAATATTCAAACTAGGGCTAACAGTGCATGCAAAATCTCTACTGATAACCACACACGAATATCTTTTACAGTATGCAGCGGAAAATAAAACTAAGAAATAAATCACCACATCACAACACAATAATGACACAATTATTTTGGGTATGGAAACCCTCAGAAAAACCCAAGATGGGAAAAGCGATGCAGCAGTCAAATATAGATTTTATTATGAGAAAATATGGAACATTACAATCACTGCAAATCCACCCAAATCTGGCAAATGCAGCTACACAACAGAATCACCGGACAAAACCCCAGCTAAACCTCAGCACCCTCTTGCAAGAGTGTACGGCCCAGCTATACGGCCTCACACGTGTGGATCCATACAGCTGTACGGATGCTGGACGAAATCCGTATGATCTATACAGCAGCTGTACGGAATCCGTACGGAATAGTACGACCTCCCTTTGCAGCTTCTGCCTGTCGACCTGTATGGGTTCTATCCGCTCGGTGAACCTATTTCTCGATCCTCTGTCTTCCCAACTAAATCTTTTGTCTGAATTTCTTCCTGTCTGTGTCATGTCTCTATCAGAATACAAGTGTGTGTGTACTCTCAACCAATTGATCTCTCTTATATAACTTTAGGTAAAGCGTAAAACCTAATTTCACTTTCACTTAAAGTCAATAATCATTTTAATTATTTTCCAAAGTAAACTTAGGAAAAATAATTAAATACAACTGGTTTCCTGTTTTAGAGTCTTCTGCATGCAAGGACACTTTCATGCAAGAAGACCTTGTTGTTGCTAATCTAACAATTTCCAACTAGCTCCAGTGGAAGGTGAGGATGGGTTCTATCCTCTAGGAGAACAAGATTTGGTATCTTGTGAGTTTCAAAGCACCAGTTGTTGTGCCTTCTGATCCTAAGGAGAAGGAAGCTCATGACGTGATCGTGGCAAAGGCATAGAGGATACTCCTACATGGAGTAAAGGACCACCTAATTCCACACATGGCTGAGAAACAAACAGCCAAGGAAATGTGGGATACACTCACTGGCTTGTATGAAAGCAAAAATGAGAATAGGAAAATGGCCCTACAGGACAAGCTCCATAGTACTAGGATGCACAAGAGAGAGAGTGTGGCCTCCTACCTCACCAAAGTTACTTAGGTGAAGGATGAGTTGGCAGCTATAGGGGAGACCATTCGAGACTCAGAGTTAGTGCACATAGTCTTAAGATGCTTCAAAGACCATTCGAGACTCAGAGTTAGTGCACATAGTCTTAAGAGGCTTCACCAAAGAGTGGGACGTGTTCGTGAAGTCTGTGGTGGGCAAAGAGAAGCTCCCGGATTGGAGCAAGCTGTGGGATGACTTTACTCAAGAAGAGATTCAAGAAAGGTCTCATAGTAGAGACCAGGAGAAGGAAGACGAAGAAGAGAAACTTTGCCTTAGCATCGAAGAGCAAGGAAATGTCAAAGAAAGGCTATCCTGAAAATAACCCTGAGGACAGTAAGAAGAAAAAGGACACCAGTAAGGTGAAATACTTTGTGTGTAGTGCGCTGGGACATTATGCAAGACAATGCCCTACTAGGAAGAAGGGAAAGGGGAGGAAGAATGTAGCTACTACAAACAAGATGGATCATTTTGCAGCTAAGATCGAGGATGAGTTCTCTCTCTTTGCATCAGTGACTTAGAAAGAGCGCGAGGCTTCTCTCAGCGGGTCTACTTGGTATGAGATGTCACTATCAAGAGGATCTTCAGGTTCAAAGGGAGAAACTGTAGCAGATGATTCTGGAGGAGGATCTTTCAGAAGGACCTCCCTCGCTAAGAGGGAGTGTTAGTTTTGGTAGCTCAACAGGTACTTATGCGTTGGGGGTGTCTAGAAACATAGAAGGGGTTGAGTTTATCTCTCTAGACACACTTGTAATAGTTTCTTTTGTAATCTTTAGGGTCAATGGTATTGAAGGATCCATGCTATTATGTGTTCCATGGTACTGAGTGTCCCATGGTATTGCCCATGTTATTGACTTGAAGTGATCTTATAAAAGAGGCTATTGTGAGTTGTATAATCGCCAAGTCAGGAGTGAGTCATATCTCTTGTGGTGGTCAGTACACAAAGGTCAAGGGTGAGTCATATCTCTTGAGTGGACAAGAGTGAGTTATATCTCTTGTGAGTGACCGAAGTGAGTCATATCTTCTGCCAGAGTTTGTCTTTTCTGGTGAGTAGTTTGGGCACAGTGAGAGTCAAGAGTCTAATATTCGGTGAGTCATATCTAAGGCCTGTCATTGTAAGTGTCCATTAACAAACCTGAAATAAAAGATAAATTGTTGGCTGGTCTTCCCTTGTTCGGGTTTCCAGGGTATCTTGTATTGTGGTTTTCTCTGTTTATAGTTAGCTTAGACAGTGTGTTTATATTAGTTAAAGTTCAGATTTGCAGTGTTTTCTGCGGGTAAATAATCTGAAGTGAATGCTTAACTGAAGATATAAACCAGATCTGTTTAAGGCTGAAAATTTCACAGTTGGTAAGTTTCTCTCCTAACCTAGTTTAACGTTGCTCTTGAAGTGCTTTGGACTGTGTTAGGGTTTCTTGCTAATATTTTTCAACTTGCTTGAAGAAACCATCCTACAAAGGAGCTCTCCGTTGTTTAATCAGGCCTTGGACTTCTCTATTTTCCCTAATTAGGATTTCACTACCCAACCCTTGGGGTTGCTAGTTTAGCCCTAGTTGCAAGTATTGAATGTCATCTAAAGAGGAGGGACCTTAGCCTCAATCTCTCATAGCCCTAAGGTTTGAGACAAGAATCTAAAACCCTATCCTTCAACCATCTCTTTATAAATTTTAACATGCTTTTATTTTATGCCCTTTAAGGAAATTTATGCATTAATTAACAGAAAATTATGGCTGGCTGTAGCATGTTATTGCAGCTTTGTTTTGTCCTAATGATTAATAGAAAACAGCCCTCTAAGGCCAATCAATACCTTGACTCCATTCTGCCCATATTGGATAGGCACCAGTCTCCGTCCACTCATCCATTTATTCTTAAAAGTTTATCATACATTTTCCTAGGGAAACTCCCCTTGTGTTGGAGGAGAGATGGCCTAAAGTAAGAGAGGGTGTTGTTATGGTGAAAATGGACAAACCCTCTTAGTTCCTCTAAAGTTACACCTGTGTTTTAAGGCTTCACCACTTGAAGTGCAGGTTTGGGAGGTAACAGGGATAACCTACAAAATCTAAAGCAATATTGGACTGACACTGAAAGCAATCCACTAATGACCAAAATGCATTATAATTTCTAATACTTTGGCCAGCTTCTTTTCTTTAATATTCTTCAATTCTTATACCCATTTCCTCTGCACAGAGAAAAATTGCATACATGCACTGCACTTTCAAGCACACTACATGACAGCAAGTGTATTCTGTAATATTAAAAAGCAATGATATAATTGATGACTGCCTATCAATCATTGAAGCACATGCAATTTTCCAAAAGCCACAAAATTTGTCCACAACTCTCTACAGTTATATTTCAAAATGCAACTGAGATTGATCAAATTACTGCTTGATGCAAACACACTCTATTTAGTAAGAACTTTCATAATGCAGAGAAAAAAGAGAATACTGGGATGGAAATTCTTACCGAACTGTTATTGTAATCTGGCGAACCTGTCCAACATAATCCGGGAAAAAAAAGTTAATAAATAAGCACAAATATTACCACCGACATAATTTGAAGGAAAGAAAAAACCTAGTCAACTGCTAAGTTCTTAAGCGAATGAGGAGGTTAGAGAATACTACTGCAAGAACATTCCAAGGAGCTTACAAAAAAATCCTTCAATCAATATCAAAAACTACAAAAGAAAAGATGACCACGTGTAGCAAACAAAAATTCCTCAAAGTGTATCCTGGTAAGAGAGAAGCACTGTGAGAAGAAATCTGTAAAGCCAGAAAACTTCATATGTTGAAGTATAGGTCTTGCTCAGGGAAAACAGAACTGATACCAGTTGAGGTGGAGCAAAATGAGAAGAATGACCAGACCCCTCTCCCAGCAAATTGGAAGAATGCAGGACTTGCTCAAGAAAGAGAGGAGTCAATTGTCTTGGACAAACTCAGTTTATGCATATTGTCAAAGACAAGATGCAATACCAGGTCCAGGAAATGAATGATTCCTTCAGAGAGTGGAAGAATCAGAAAATGTACTAAAAACATGTAAGATAATGCTTTGAGGTCTCCTTGCATTTCAGTCCAACCCTCTCCAACTGTTGCACCAGTCAGAGAAGTTAAAAATATTTGAACAGTACAGGCAGAAACTGCATATAATCAAAACACTAAAGATCTCATCAAAGAAGTTTGAGGGTGAGATAAGATAAGATAAGATAATTTTATTAGTGTCCAACGAATGACCACAAAAGTAGGTCAATTTGACTGTTTGGTATCAAGATCTCAATACAAAGTGGCAGTGCTAAGGTGCCGTTACCCCTCTTTCAGCAAGGGGTGATTGTGATCAGTTGTTCTTGAGATGAGATATGTGGCTTCACAATAGATCATTGGTCAAAGGTCCTTCAGCATATATCGGATTGTCCATGTGCCTTGGATGTGCCTAGCTAGCGACTGTCTGATCCTCTATGTGCTGTGCCATCTCTAATCTTCATTTACTCTTAGCATGTTTTCTTATATGACGATATGTTTGCATGGATTGTTACTTTTAAGCTCATTAATGATTCATACGCTTAAAATAATTACTCATGTCATAGTCTTTCTTTGGTGCGCTCTGCCTTAGAAGTTGTTAGTCCAAAGGTTAATTTGTACCTTAGTAAACTAAGTTAAAGTGTTTTCAACCATTTCATTACATTTTACCTAGCCATTTTCATCTTTGTCAGCCAATTCATCCATCCCCTTCATTTTCCCCTTTATAAATAATCTATCATTAGTGATAATCTAAGGTCTCGTTACTATTCCCATGTATGAATGCCTCAAATAAAGTCAAACGAGTCTAGTACTATGAAGGATGATGCCTCAAATTATCACAACCAAATCTTGCTCAACAAGCTTTTGTTATGGTCAGCAATGAGATTAAGAGGAAGATAAAGGAATTGTTGGATCAATGAATCATCAAGCCTAGTGTTTCCCCTTGTCAATCTCCAATTGTGTTGGCTCCAAAGAAAGATGGGGCGTGGTGAATGTATTTCAAATTTAGGCCATTAAACAATATCACCATCAAGAAGCATTTCCATTGCTAAGGATTGGCAACTTGTTGGATCAATTGCTAGGAGCAAAGTATTTTTCCAAGCTAGACCTTAAGTCAAGATATCATCAGGTAAAATTAAACAAAACGACACTTGGAAGATTGCTTTTAAAAGCAAACCGTTGATGTTCTCCATGGTTCCAGCATTAGGCAAACATTTTGCAGATCATTCTCCCAGATGGGTTCACAACCCAGGTAGAGAATGGCCCCATCGTAGCCCTTGACTATGTGTCTTGAGGCTTGGATGCTTAGCATCGTCCAATCATGTGGATTGCAGTGGTAGTAGGCTAGAGGTCACATCGTGTACTCTATGTGGGAGTGCTTCGTAGCGGATGTGATCTATTCTTATAGAGTGAGATGACTTGTCTATGTTACAAAGAGATCTTATCTCTTTGTATATTAGACAAAGTCTAATCTAATGTTGAATTTGACATTGGCTCTAAGAAGTGTCCGAGACTTCCTAGAGTATGGTCAAATCAACATTAGAGCTTTAGTGAAGAATTTGATCTGCATGTAAGGAGATATCAACAAGAACTTTTCTAAGATGAAAACATAACCAAAGAAGTCAAGACAATCCATTCAAGAAGTCCCAAAGAAAGTGGAAGGCATGGAAGGGCAAAATACCCCAGTAAAAGGGGGGACTTGGCCCTAGAAAACAAAAGTGCAAGTCGGCCTTAAGAGTAAAAATCAAGTCAACAGAAAAATATAAATAGAAGTGTTCTCACACTTCATTTGACACATTCACATATCACATCTTCTTCTCTCCACAAGTGCGCACCTCCAAGTAAGGCATAGCAAAGGCATGAAGCATAATTTTTGCGGCTCTCTTATTCTCTTATCTCTTGCAAGATTATCTACCCTCGTTAGGATTTCTTGTGAACGAGGGCAAACCTCATATTGTGTTAAGGCTCAACTTCATATTTGGTATTGTACTTGAATTGGATTTATTTCTTCTGAGAAAAGTTTGATGGGTTTTCTCCCGTTTGGGTTTCCCAAGGTAAAATCCTTATGTCTCTTGTGCATGGTTATCTTTTAGTGATCCTTGTTTTATTTTCCGTTGCAAGTAAATATTGATATGCAATGAAATTGTGGGATGAAATAAATTATTGAAGTATAAACTGGATTAAAATTCAACATGGTATCAAAGCATTTATGAATAGATGCCATTGCTAGACACTGTTTGTGCCCCAATCTGGAAGCTAAGGCTTCCAAGTTTGGAAACTTCTCTCCATAGTTTGGACTTGAAAATAGCATAATGGAACTCGCCCTAGGAGGGTGCAATTATCTATGGAAGCAAATCTCAATTTTGTGAATTTTCAATTTTGACCTAATTTTTGCAATGTTCCACAGGGATCCATCCCCCAGGGTGGGGAACGTGCCCCCTCTCTCCCCCACACTTCCGAGATGGGTAAAATCCTAGGTAAATGTTTCCCCACGTCCCTCTTTTGGGGAAAACTCGGGGAAACGCATTTCCCCAAGTGCGGAACGAGTTTCCCCCAAGGGGTGGCTTCTAGGCATCCCCCCGTCCCCCCCAAATTTTCATCTTTCACAATAAAAAATAAATGCAAATTAAAACATTAAAAAAGTGTTTAAAAAATTAAACCATTATTAAAATAAAGTCTGTACTAACCTAAGAGTCTAAGACCTTCCTACATGCTACCCTTTCACAATTTCATTTCATAATCATATTGCAACTAAACTTGGAGCAATCATCATTGTTCTAACTTCTCTTTGTTCATTGTTCGGTATCTATTTGACTATTTCAGACTACAGCATTTGTTGCATTATCTTTTACAAAATTGAAATTTGAATTTAGATATATATTGCATAATGATAATGATGATATTTAGTTTTTAGTTTTTACATGGGTATAGTAACATAGTTCAGTATCATTTACAAATTTGAATTTGATATGGTATAACTAATAGATGTACATTCCATAATAATGAATTTAGTTTTTAGTTTTACTTTTTACATGGTAATAGTTATTTTAAGGGTTTATCATTTTTATATTTTATATTAATTTTTATGACTCCGATGTTTCCCCGTTTCCCCAAAATTTGGGGTGGCTTCCACGCGTCCCCCTTGTGTGTTTCCCCGCTCCCCCACCTCGGAAACTCCGTGGAACATTGATTTTTGTCAAGGTCAAAACTAGGGCTTCCAGTTTCAAGCCTTTTCGACCACAAATTAGGTTCAACCTTAGCATATTGAAACATTCACTAGGAGGGTGTATCTATCTATGGAGACAAAATTCATCTTTGCCAAACTTCAATTTTTACCTAGCTCCTTCTAGGGTTTCTAGGTCAAAACAGATTTTGTCAAAATGGTGTCCAGAATGGAAGACAGGTTGGATGATGTTGAAATTGCAAATGCACTCCAGTATTCTTTTGTCTATTCTCTTAATGGTACTATTCAGTATCTATTTGACTATTTCAGACTACAGCATTTGTTGCATTATCTTTTACAAAAATGAAATTTGAATTTAGATATATATTGCATAATGATAATGACGATATTTAGTTTTTAGTTTTTACATGGGTATAGTAACATAGTTCAGTATCATTTACAAATTTGAATTTGATATGGTATAACTAATAGATGTACATTCCATAATAATGAATTTAGTTTTTAGTTTTACTTTTTACATGGTAATAGTTATTTTAAGGGTTTATCATTTTTATATTTTATATTAATTTTTAGGACTCCGGTGTTTCCCCGTTTCCCCAAAATTTGGGGTGGCTTCCACGCGTCCCCCTTGTGTGTCTCCCCGCTCCCCCACCTCGGAAACTCCGTGGAACATTGATTTTTGTCAAGGTCAATAACTAGTGCTTCCAGTTTCAAGCCTTTTCGACCACAAACTAGGTTCGACCTTAGCATATTGAAACATTCACTAGGAGGGTGTATCTATCTATGGAGACAAAATTCATCTTTGCCAAACTTCAATTTTTACCTAGCTCCTTCTAGGGTTTCTAGGTCAAACAGATTTTGTCAAAATGGTGTCCAAAATGGAAGACAAGTTGGATGATGTTGAAATTGCAAATGCACTCCAGTATTCTTTTGTCTATTCTCTTAATGGTACTATTTCAAATATCAATGGTATCTCGCCAGTGGACAGTGGTGGACAGTGGTGCTTCTAAGGACATGACAACCCAAAATCATAAGAAAGGAAAAGGAAGAAGAAGAAAGTATAAGAAGAAGAGAAATACAAGTAAAGAATTAGCCCCAATTCAAACTCAAAAGAAGGACTTTTATAAGATAAAATGCTTCAGTTGTACCAATTTTGGTCACTATGCTTTCCAATGTTCTCAGAAGAAAATAAAAGGAAGAAATGGCAAGAAGGAAAATAGGAGATCAACTCCAAAACAAAAGAAGAAGGATTTTTCAAAGATCAAATGTTTTAAGTGTCATACAATTGGCCACTTTGCATATCAGTGTCCTCAAAAGAAAGGAAAGGAAGGCAACATAATGTTGAAGAGCTTCCACCTCAGAGGAAAAGAAGACATATTTGATGAAGATTGTAAAGAGTACTTCTAAGTATTCCAAAAGCTTCAATTAGAACATGATAGTATCTACAAGGGTTATCCACTTGGCAAGAATGCCAAGGGATCTTTTATGAGCAATGATAGCAAATCCAAGGGGATCTTGGATCTAGTACATTCAGACACATGATGACCGATGATAATGACATCCTTGGAGATCTCCTTGCACTATGTATGGTTCTCTCTAGAAAACATGGAGACATAAGATGAAGACTTCAGCAAGTTCCAAATGTTCAAGAAACTTGATAAAGAAGAAGACCAAGGTCTTCAGATCAGAAGATGAAGAAGAGTACCCTTCCAGAAACTCCAGTAAGGAGGCAGAGTTCAAGAGGGAGTCAACAAAACAAGCAAAAATAAGTATTTTATACTTTTGTATGATAAGTTTTATTTGTTTAAATTTGAATTATTTTATTGATAAATAGCATAATTGTTTAATTAGTTTTGGTTAACCGGTGTGGACATTTCTGTCATGTGTTGCAGAATAGGATCATTATGAAGACTATGAAAGTCTACCCATGTTCTTAGAAGAAAATGCATCCAGTACAACAGTTATGCTCAGATCAAGTGTCCTCACCGGACATTAGGGGACAAGACTACTGAGGAAGCATTCGTAGAAGTGAAGCCAAAGAGAATCCCTGGTTGACCAACATACACACATGTGCCGAGGAAGAAGAAGATTAAAATCTACCTAGGTAAACATTCATCCTCGGGGCCTAAGTCATATGGCTAGAGGTGAATGGCCCAACAAAGGGCAAACAATCTCCCATTATCCTGAGTATATGGTGTGGAAAGATTGGCCCACGCAGGAAACTCCAGGTGTTCATCATTTAGACTTTTAGGAGTCAATAGAGCCAACAGAACCAGTGGACCTAGAGATGTTACTTTGCAGGATGCAGAGAGGCATACAACTCCCAGTGATACTTTCAAAGAGAGAACAAAAGACCTCATAGTTTCTCATGTTATATGGCATTGATGAGTCACATCATCGATTCCAAACCTTCCAATGATGAGGAGGCAACGGGACAACAGGTTTGGAAGAACAATGTGTGAGAGATAGTGTCGAGACCTGAAGGGAAGCCAGTGATGACTTCCAAGTAGATCTACAAGATCAAACATACAGTTCTAATCAGCTTTAGAGTTGACTCATGAAGGACATCCAGTTTTCAGATTCAGAGGGGGTCATGGATAGTAGTCAATGTTCTTGAAAGAGCAAGAAGGTTGTCTCAGCAAACCCACTTGATGGAGATGACACGGATGAATACACAAGATCAACAAGTGTAGAAGGCAACAGGTTGCTTCAGTGTAGGATACTCATTTGTAGAGAGTGTAGAGTGTCCAGATATAGAGGGATCAAGGTACTCAGATGCAGAGAGAGTAGCATGCCCCCAGACAAATTGAGTAGTTACAGTACAGCTTGATGATAGAGAAGACTTTATATAGACTCAAGTAGGCACCCCAGACTTGGTATGTCAAGGATAAACATATACTTGATGAGCTTAGACTTCAACAAGAGTGATGCGGATTCCGACCTTTACTACCTTTACTACAAGATTGTTGATGGTGATCCAATGATCTTGGTATTGTATATTGATGATCTGTTCCATTTCGGGAACAGAGAAGCTCAATATCGAGTGCAAGAGAGAGTCGACCTATGAGTTCAAGATGAAGGGTCTCAGCCTGATGCATTACTTCTTCAGATTAGAAGTGTGGCAGAGACCAAAAGAGATCTTCCTCAAACAAAGGGAATACATAGTTGAGATCCTAAGAGATTCAGGATGATGGATTGCAAGTCCATGGCTATAACTATTGAAGACAATCTGAAGAAGCTGAGTAATCCACTTCAGATTCAAATTTGGTGATGTACAAGCAGTTGATTAGATCCTTGATGAGATATTTGCTTTGCAATAAACACCCTGAGCCAATTAATGGTTGAGCCAAGACATGTAAATTGGGTAGCAACAAAGCATGTGTTGAGGTACATGCGTGGTACAATTGTATATGATCTAAGAGATGTCTCAAGTGATGAAGTGAAGCTGCAAAAGATATACAGATTTTGACTAAGAGGAGTACATTGGACAGAGAAAGCGTCTTGAAGCATTGTTTCAGCATGGATCAGTTATGATATCTTAGATTAGCAGGAAGCATGCTTCTATGGTAGCCAGTACAACGAAAGTAGAACAAATTGCAGCCAATATCACAAGGCTATTTGATCTGGAGATCAAATAACACTTCATCCCAGACATGGTGCAGAAGGGGAGCAGTGAAGCTCCATTACATATCATCGGGCAAGCAGATAGTTGACATTCTCACCAAGCCTCTATCCAAGGCAAAGTTCACATACTTTAGGTTGGTGTGATGGAGAATATATCCCTAAGTGAGAGGGAGCGTTGATGGGTATGTGACATCGTGATGATGAGCGGCAGACATTCATATGAGAGATGAACGACCTAGACACCGTGATGATCTTAAAGATAAGCAGGCAGACATTCATATGAGATGAGTGGTCCAGACATCGTGATGATTCAATAGAAGTCATATGAGATGAGTGGCCTAGACATCGTGATGATTCAATAGATGAGTGGCAGACATTCACGAAAAGTGAATGGCCTAGATATAAAGTAGTAGTACAAATCATAGTTTTAAAAACCGGAAAAACCGGAACCGAAACCAGCCGGTTCACCGGTTCAGTACCAAACCGAGTCAAACCGGTTGGTAAACCGGATCGGGGACCGGTTAGTTACTGAACCTGTTGATGTATATGTAACTTCGGAATGTATTCTTCTATATATTTTATATTATTGTAACCCGATGTTTATTCCGGGATGTTTCTATTATGTATTTGAGTCATGTGGTCATGCCCCGATGTTCCGATCGGGAGGATTATAATGTAAACAAGTCATATCAAGTCATTGGGTAAGTCCCCACTATTTATGGGGCACTTGAGTTATTATACACTAATTAAGGTGAAGGCTCGAGTAGTAATTATTAGGTTGAGTGCACTTCAAGTCAACGGAAGAATATAAATAGAGAGTGAGAGTCTCTCTATTTATCACTTGTGACTTAGCTCTCTTGCTCTCTAAAGCATGGCGCACCTTTGGAGAAGGAAATTCTTTGGCTTGACAGAAGACAGAAGGCTGCTATTGTGTTGGGAGGTCATCTTACTGTTTTGGGATCACATCTTGTGGTGATACTATCTTAGAGGAAGTTGAGGGGTTTTCTCCATTTATGGTTTCCCCTCCTAAAATCTTTGTGTCTCTTGTCTCTTGTGATGTGCTTATGTGATTGTTGTGCTTGTTATTCTCTCAATGAAAAGATCTTATTATAATGCTAGCTTAAATGTTGAAAAACTAACAGAACCGGCCGGTTGGTAACCAAACCGGTCCGGTTCGGTAACTAACCGGTCCAACCGGCCGAGTTAGCCTCTGACCGGTCCGGTTAGTACAGTGTCAACTCGGAATCGGCAATGTCAATTCATTGCAACTGTGGTGCTTTCTGAAGTGCAATACATTGCCATTTAATGTGATGGTATTTACTAGTGAGTGAACCCATGCTACTTGATGGTTGATAGTATATACTCATGGGCATAGCCCGAGCATATGACGCTAGTGACAATCTATATGGGCTTCTCCCAACACTAGACTTTAGCTACATGTTACCAGGATGATATGTACTGCATTTTTGGTTGTGTAATTTTAGATTTGGGGTTTAGACATAGATTGCCTGTGCCATTCTCTGTCTCTACTTTGACCATGTGTCTAGCTACTTGTCAGGTTCATATAGATTTTAATAACTTCTGTACAATACAATTTTGTTATTGTATATAATTTCTTTCTTTGGTATGTACCATCCAACTTAATACAGAGGCCTTGATATTTTAATTCTTTTGTGTGCTTTCAAAATATTATGTGCAAGCTTAGCCAGAAAAATTATTACAACTCAACTGCATGTAGTTTTGGTTCTGCTACAAAAAGCTACATACTCAATTTTGAATATAGTTTTGGATTCATAGAAAACATGTAGTTGTCTTTCTAACTCCAAGTTCATTCCATATGGACAAAGATACCACTATCAGTCAAACTTCTTAATGCCCTTCACCAAGGCCTGTGTACGGTGTACCATCAATTAAAATATCAAGGCCTATCAATTGAAATATCAATTAAAGAATTAAAATATCAAGGCTTATGTACTATCCAACTTTAAACTTGATACCTGAAAGATTTTAACCTGCTATATGATCATGAAAATGTCTAATTTGTGACAGTGGTAAGTTGAACTAGTTGCCCTGAATCTTGGTGCACACAATTTGCTACCCTAGGAAGTATATTCTTTCTTCTATGGCAAGTCAATTAGATGATTGTTCCTCTTAGTGATTGACACTTGGAAAGTCTTCAATATACTATATACATGAGTAGATTTTGGTAATTTTGTCTTCAATGCCTTGGAATCATGGATTATAATCTTGAAAATGTTGTTTTTCTTTAAAATTTAAATATTTGACGTATTTTTTAGCAAACCGATTCATTACCGATTCCGAGTTGACCCTCGACCGATTCCGAGTCCGATTCCGATTTTTAAAACTATGGTACAAATGCAATTGCAGTACAAACACTATAGTACAGATGCAGATGCAGTTGCAATACAAATACATGAGTGGCAAACATTCACGAAAAGTGAATGAACTAGATATAAAGTAGTAGTACAAATGCAATTGCAATACAAACACTATAGTACAGATGCAGATGCAGTTGCAATACAAATACGGTACAAATCCAGTACAAAATCCAGATGCAAATGCAACACAAGTACTGTACTAATGCAGTATTGAAGGACATTCTTGTTGAATTTTAGCATAAGCATGTATTCTTAAAAATTTGTTGACTGTAGCATAGATAACAGACAAGTGCAGTAGATACATCAACACATCAAAACATCATACACATTGAATACAAGAGTTTTTCACGAGGAAACCTTCAAAGGACAAAAAACCCAAAAGCATTAGTAATTCATCTCTTAAATGAGATGACTGAGTTTGTTGCATCAATAGAGAAATCATAGAATTATGAGATAATGGATTTCAAAATTTTATCAAACCCTAGATGGCTTGAACAACAATCCCAAACCCTGATAGGTTTGTTACATGAAGGAGAAGAACTTCAGTGGCCCTTGTTCAGTTACATGAAGATGCTAGCTGCCTAAAGTTTGTACTTGCTGCCCTAAGTCAAAAACCAGAGCTGCCCGGCTCCTTCTCAGCTGCCCGAAAAACCTTGTTGTGTAAGACTGAGATTGTAACCACACTGCCCAAATAGTGAATAGGCTTCCTGAAGTATGAACAAGCTGCACGGAGTGAGAAACAAACCTGCCCAAGCCTGCCCAAAATGCAAACTGTTGCCCATGGATGAAATCAGACTATCCGAGGTTGATTTTTGGCTGCCCAAGATTGACTTCAAGTTGCCCAAGGTTGCAGGCAGGCTGCCCGTGAGCCGGTTCTCCTGCCTGAGGGTTTCCTGATGCTGCCCGAACTTTACTAATGCTTCCCGAACCTTCTACCCTATGCCCGGAAGTCTTCTATTGTCTGAGCCCAAACTAGGGCTTCCCAAAATCTGTTGGCCGAGAGTGAAGGAGGGCTTCCCGAGGATAAATCCGAGCTGCCCAAGCCCGCTGTTGCTGCCAGAAAATCTCTCCATGTATACCTGTGACTGATAGCAGCCAACGAGAGGTTGCCCGTGAGATCGGAGAGTTGCCTGTGAATTCTATTAGGCTTCCCGTGAAGTCTGTAAGGCTGCCTGGATGTCTATAAGGCTACTCGTGATGTCACGAAGGCTGTTGTTGTTGCTGCTAGGGTTTGGATGTTACCTGTGAGGGTAAAACCCTAGTTACTCTTGCCCACTGTACATTAAAAAGGTGTAACCCTAGTTTAGGGTTGGTCTAAAGATACCCTAACTGATTTAGGGTTTGTTGTTGCAAGTGTGAGTGCCCTAGCTAGAATCCTCCATACTAGGGCAAAACACAAGAATAGTTCTTCTCCTCAAGACCAACGAAAATCTTCCTTGAGCAGTGATAAGATTATGATGAGCAAGTGTGTAATAGTGAAATGGATTGATCTTCTTTTATAGCCTTTAAATCACCTGTAAGAGGACCAAAACTCAAAAGAACAAATTAATATTATTTTATTCTTTTATCTTTTTTACTTTTACCTTTAGTGGTACTAAAGGTCTTTTTGCACTTTCACTTTTGACTCCTTAGTGGTCTAAGGGTCCTTATGTATATTTTGACTTTTATCTTTAGCCTTCTTCAAGTGCCTGTGGTCAAAACAAGTGGTCAAGCTGGTCATTCATCCCCACTCAAAGTACATCATCATAAATAGAGAGAATTACCAATGCTTTTATCTCACACACCATGTGACACCAAGATCGGGTACTAGGTGTCTTAACCAAGGGTAGCTAAGCCTTGGAGAAGATCACAAAGCCCACAGATAGAGGGTCGGAGTGCCTCACATGCCCAGACTCGGTCTATGACTTATAGTGATATCTTGGTAACAGACCAAGTGCCTCATCCATAGGCTGCATAATTTGACTCAAGGTCAAATACTTGGTAACAGACCAAGCGCCTCCATTCTCCTGGAGAATGGCCCTCAGCCCTAGGCTGAGTCCCCCAGTACTAGACTGGTTCATCTTCCTGGTAACTGACCAGGTGCCTCCATTCAAAGAATGGCCACTCAGCTCTAGGCTGAGTCCCCCAGTGTTGGACTGGTTCCACACAATGTTATCGGAACCGGACCGGTCATTGAACCGGCGAAGCCCAAAATGTGAACCGGACCGGAACCGGCAAAAAACCGGGTAAAAAACCGGCTGACTAAAAAATACATAAAATATTCATATTTTGTAAAAAAACATATATATTCATGTGCATATAGGATAGGCTTAGGGATTTTATTTCAAGTTTCGCATGCAAATAGGATTTTCTGCTACAACTATTAAGCCTTGAAATACTGGGAGGATAACTTGAAAAATCATTATATGTTCGCTAATGGCAACCATAAATAAAAACATCACTGACAAAGGAAATCCTTTTTCTGTCACACATGTCAAGTGGTCCTCTCTTTACAGCCTTTCCCATCAATAAAAGATACAAGCAATTTTTATCTCATTGAAATTTGAAAAGAAAAAGTTATGTACACATCACGTTAAGCTTCAAAGTCGAACATTAAGAGCATATGTAACAAAGTTATCCAAATAAAGTGTTTTTGCTTGGAACGTTTGTTTTGGAAAATCTTCAATGAGAGAAAATATTAGCAATCAGCAGTGGACATCGGACAGATCTGAATCGACTTGTGAGCAGACCAGCTAGGGCAAAGCAGTACCAAGAGATCAACTCCAGGAGAGAGCGGGCACCAACCAAAGATGGGAATAGATGTTGCCCAGAGTAGAGGAGACACTCAGAACATTGACAGCAATAAGAATGCTGACAAATTTTGTGTCAAATCTGACATAGAGCCACAGAAAACCGGAAAGTAAACCATGATCAAATAATTGACATCAATCCCAGAAGAAACACACCACTTCAGATCAAGGGGAGAGCATGCAGAGATAAGACCACTCAAATATGGCAGCAGAAGTGTCCAGAAGAAGGCCGAGTGCAATTCAGATTGCAACCCAAAGACAAAGTTGCTAGAGGTTTTCTTTAATTTCTTTTAAAATTTTGAGAAACTGAGATGTTAAAATATAGAGACATGAAATAGTGTTAGGATAGGCTTAGGGAAAGGTTAGGAGTAGTGGTTAGGTTGTTTTTTGTTTTTTTTTTTAATTTGAAAAACGTGGGTCCCTGCACGCGGTCGTACGGCAGAGTACGGACCGACCGGTTCCGTGTCCGGTTTGGTCAAATTTCCGGTTTTTTTAAATTTTTTATGTGACCGGACCGGTCAACCTTGTGAACCGGTCAGACCGGCCGGTTTTGCCGGTTCCGGTCCGGTTTCGATAACACTGGTTCCACATCTTGGTCCCTAACTAGATGTCTCCATTCAACAAAATGGTCACTCAGCTCTAGGTCAAGTCCCCCAATGCTGGACTGGTTCCACATCCTGGTCCCTGACCAAATGTCACCATTCAACAGAATGGTCACTCAGCTCTAGGCTGAGTCCCCCAGTGCTGGATTGGTTCCACACCCTGGTCCCTGACCAGATCTCTCCATTCAACAGAATAACCACTCAACTCTAGGCCAAGTCCCCCAGTCCTAGACTAGTTCCACATCTTAGTCCCTGACCAGATGTCTCCATTCTCCTAAGAGAATGGCTCTCAATGCTACTCAGGAAAAATCAACACTCCCTCTCAGCGAGATAGGTATTCTCTGCAATGCCAAGCTTGTCACGAAAGTATACGAACTTTGTTGTTGTCAGAGGCTTGGTCAAAATATCTGTGATCTGTTCATCTGTACGAATGTACTGCAACTTCAAAGTGCCTCTCTGTACTAGGTCTCTGATGAAATGATACTTCATTTCAATGTGTTTCCATCTATCATGAAACACCGGATTCTCTGAAAACTTAATGCAACTTTGATTATCACAATGGATGATTGTTGAGTCAAGCTTTCCACCAAACAAATCAGATAGAAGTTTCCTAAACCAAACTGCTTCCTTGCAAGCATCACTTGCAGCAATATACTCAGCTTCAGTTATACTATGTGCTATGGAACCCTGTTTCTTGCTAGACCAAGAGACCATTGCAGATCCCATACTGAAGCAGTAACCTGAGGTACTTTTCCGGTCTACTACACTGGCATCCCAATCTAAGTCAGCATATCCTGCTAACAATACTCCACTACTGGAAGTATACCTGGGCCCATAAGTGATAGTACCTCGCACATATCTGAGTACATGTTCTACCCAGTATGTGCTTTGGATCGGACATGAACTGACTCAGAAAATTCACTGTGTAACAGGTTTCTGGTCTCGTCTATACGAGATACATCAGGGATCTAATGAGTTGTCGATACAGAGTAGAGTCCACATCTTGTGAACTGGTGGCTGAGTCTTGCAACTTTGTCAAGTTGGTAGTCATGGGCACGCTCATGAACTTGCAGTCCTGCATCCCAAATCTCTACAAGATGTCCACTGCATACTTCCCTTATGTCAGGAAGATCTCTCCTGGCTTTTGCCAGACCTCTAAGCCAAGAAAATAATGCATCAGACCAAGATCCTTCATTTCAAATTCAGAGGTGAGCTCCCTCTTACACTGTTCTATCAGTTGTTCCTCACCTGTAAGGAACAAGTCATCCACATATACGACAAGGATTAAGATATGATTATGAACAACCTTAAAATACAGATTGGAGTCAGCAGTACTTTTGGAAAACCCCAAGCTGTGAAGGAATCCATCCATCCTCACATACCAGACTCTCGGAATTTGTTTAAGCCCATACAAGGCTTTCTCCAGTTTGCACACATGGGTCTTAATCCCATGAGTCACAAAGCCTTAAGGTTGTTCAATGTAGACTTCCTTGTCTATCTTGCAATTGAGGAAGGTTGTTTTTACATCCATCTGATGTAACTTCCATCCGAATACTACAGCAAGAGAAATGATGGTTTTGATAGTAGTATACCTGGCAACAGGAGCAAAGGTCTCATCATAGTCTATGCCTTCTTTTTGAGTAAAGCCACGAACTACAAATCTGGCTTTAAACTTCTCAATGCTGCCATCAGTAGCATGCTTGATTTTGTAAAGCCATCTGGATGTTACCACTGGCTTTCCTGTTGGTCAGGGAACAACTTCCCATACATCATTCTTCATGATTGAACTGTACTCTTCAATCATGGCATCAACCCATACATGTTGACTTGTTGCTTCTATGTATGTGGATGGTTCAGTACCGATGAGTTAGCTCATAAGACCTGAGTACTTTTTTGACCTTATGCTTTCTCGGATAGTCCAAGGAGAAGCTTTATGCTTCTTGGCTTCTTGTACCAGGCAGGTCTCCTTTTGGAAAGAGGAACTTCAAGCAGTTCTTCTAGTGGACTTTCTTCAGGTTCATCCGGAATTTGATTCTCAAATTCCTCTTTCTCCCTCTGAACTTCTAAATCTGGGATCTCAAAAGGAAGTTCTTCATGTTTGGGAGAAATACCAGTAACCATCTGTTGTAGACTTGTATAGTGGAGGTGTCCAAACCTCCGAAGCCATAGCTCGCATGGATCAACTGTGTGGTGAACCAAAGCATGAGTGGAATTTCTGGAAGCCTTATAAAGACCTCCCTCTCGAACCCCAATCTGTACAGCTAAGCTTAGGTCCTCATTCTTTACCCATAATAGGACCTTCTTATCCATGAAAAGGACTTTGTAGCCCTTGTCCTCTAAACCAGTAACAGAGAGGAGGTTCTTCTTTAAGCCAGGAACATATAAGACATCATCAATATGCAAGACCGTACTTGAATCCAGTTAAAGTGTGGTTGACCCAACTCCTTCAATTTTGTAAGTGGAGTCATCTCCAAGTTCCACTTGAGTAGTGAACTTCTTCTTTCTGTAACTGGTGAGTGCTCCACGATTTACTGTCATATGTCTGGAGGCACCACTATCTACTAACCAAGAGTTAGCACTATCAGTGATGGATCCAAAAAGGGCAGAGATCAGGTAGTATTCTCTTCTAGGTTCCTCTTCTTTAGTAGTCTTGATGTTCTTCTTCTTCCTGGGTTATTCTTCTTCTGCAGCTAAAGCTTGGAATCTTCTTTTGAGTTTCCTCTAGGGCTGCCTGCAATCCCTAGCAAAGTGCCCAAACTTGTGACAATTGTAGCATTCCACTTTTGAAACATCAATGTGCTTACCTTGTGGTTTCTTTCCCTTGTTTTGCTGAGGGGAGAGCTTCTTGAACTTCTTTGTCTTGGCTGTAAGGGCAAGGTTTCCTTCCTTAGTGCCAGGTGCTTTGCCTAGAACTCTTCCTTCTTCTTCCAAGCAATCATGCCAAAGTCTCTCAAAGGTTGGCTGATTTTCACGTCCACTTATTGATGCCAGAAACATTTCCCATGATTTTGGGAGACCATCAACTACAGTCTGCACAAGGTCATCGTCATCTACAGTAATACCAATAGCAGTAAGTTGGTCTCTTACCTGTGCAATCTTTGTAAAGAAGGGTCCAACTCCTTCATCCTTGTTCATCTTCAGTGTTCGAAGCCTTTTCTTCAAAACTCTCTTCTGACTGGGAGCCTTCTTTTCATATAGGTTCGTCAAGGTGTCAAAGCAATCTTTGGCAGTCTTCAATGATGTGATGTTGGGCATCAAAGCTTCTTTGACAAAATCATAGATGATCCTTCTAGCCTTACCCTGCTTCTTCTTGAAAGCAACCCTGCCAGCATTAGATGTTGGCTCTTCTATGGTATTGAACACCAATTCATCAAGATCATTTTCTTCCAAGATGGCAATGAGCCTAGCCTTCCAAGAATTGTAGTTTGTTGAACCTTCAAGCTTTTCTTCTGGTATGAAGATGTTGGTAGTCATCTCTGCTACTTGTCATTTGTCCAAGACTGTAAAATATCCCAAGGTCTAGGAAGACAACAGGAATCTGCCTTTTACTAGGTCTTCACATGCTAAGCTCTGATACCATGTTGAATTTTGGCATAAGCATGTATTCTTAAAAATTTGCAGGCTGTAGCATAGATAATAGACAAGTGCAGTAGATACATCAACACATCAAAACATCATACACACTTAACACGAGTTTTTCACGGGGGAACCTTCAAAGGACAAAAACCACAAAAGCATTAGTAATTCATCTCTTATATGAGATGATTGAGTTTGTTGCAACAATAGATAAATCTTAGAATTCTGAGATGAATGGCTTTCAAAATTTTATCAAACCCTAGATGGTTTGAACAAAAATCCCAAACCCTGATAGGTTTGTTACATGAAGGAGGAGAAATTCAGTGGCCCTTGTTCAGCTACATGAAGATGTTAGTTGCCTAAAGTTTGTACTTGTTGCCCTAGGTCAGAAACCAGAGTTGCCCGGATCCCTCTCAGCTGCCCAAAAAACCTTGTTGTGTAAGACTGAGATTGTAACCACACTGCCCGAATAGTGAATAGGCTACCCAGAATATGAACTAGCTGCCCGGAGTGAAACAGACCTACCCAAGCTTGCTCAAGCCTGCCCAAAATGCACACTGCTGCCCATGGATGAAATCAGACTGTCCGAGGTTGATTTCTGGCTACCCGAGATTGATTTTAGGTTGCCCGAGGTTGCAAGCAGGCTGCCCGTGAGCCTATTCTCCTGCCCGAGGGTTTCCTGATGTTGCCCAGACCTTCTACCCTGTTCCCGGAAGTTGTCTGCTGCCCGAACCCAGGCTAGGGCTTCCCGAAATCTGTTGGTCGAGAGTGAAGAAGGGTTGCCCAAGGATAAATCAAGGCTGCCCAAGCCCGCTGCTGCTCCCAAAAAATCTATCCCTGTCTGCCCGGGACTGACCGCAGCCAACGAGAAGCTGCCCATGAGATCCGGGAGCTTCCCATGAATTCTGTTAGGATGCCCATGAAGTCTGTAAGGCTGCCTAGATGTCTATAAGGCTACCCGTGAGGTCACGAAGGTTGTTGCTGCTACTGCTAGGGTTTGGATGCTACCTGAGAGGGTAAAATCCTAGTTACTCCTGCCCATCATACATAAAAAAGGTGTAACCCCAGTTTAGGGTTGGTCTGAAGATACCCTTACTGATTTAGGGTTTGTTGTTGCAAGTGTGAGTGCCCTAGCTAGAATCCTCCATGTTAGGGCAAAACACAAGAATAGTTCTTCTCTTCAAGACGAGCAAAAATCTTCCTTGAGCAGCTGTAAGATTATGATGAGCAAGTGTGTAATAGTGAAATGGATTGATCTTCTTTTATAGCCTTTGAATCACCTGTAAGTGGACCAAAACTCAAAAGAACAAAAAAATATTCTTTTATTCTTTTATCTTTTTTACTTTTACCTTTAGTGGTACTAAAGGTGGTTTTGCACTTTCACTTTGACTCCCTAGTGGTCTAAGGGTCCTTATGTATATTTTTTACTTTTACCTTTAACCTTCTTCAAGTGCCCTGTGGTCAAAACAAGTGGTCAAGGTAGTCCTTCATACCCACTCAAAGTACATCATAAATAGAGAGAATTACCAATGCTTTTATCTCATACTCCATGTGACACCAAGATCGGGTACTAGGTGTCTTAACCAAGGGTAGTTAAGCCTTGGCGAAGATCACAAAGCCCACAAATCGAGGGTCGGAGTGCCTCACATGCCCAGACCCGGTATAGGACTTATAGCGATATCCTGGTAACAGACCAGGTGCCTCAGCCATAGGCTGCATAGTTTGACTCGAGGTCAAATACTTGGTAATAGACCAGGCGCCTCCATTCTCCCGGAGAATGGCCCTCGGCCCTAGGCTAAGTCCCCTAGTACTAGACTGGTTTATCTTCCTAGTAACTAACCAGGTGCGTCCATTCAAAGAATGGCCACTCAGCTCTAGGCCGAGTCCCCCAATGTTGGACTAGTTCCACATCCTGGTCCCTGACCAGATGTCTCCATTCAATAGAATGGTCACTCAGCTCTAGGCTGAGTCCCCCAGTGCTGGACTGGTTCCACATCCTAGTCCCTGACCAGATGTCTCCATTCAACATAATGGTCACTCAGCTCTAGGCTGATTCCCCCAGTGTTGGACTAGTTCCACATACTGGTCCCTAACCAAATGTCTCCATTCAACAGAATGGCAAATCAGGTCTAGGCTGAGTCCCCCAGTGCTAGACTGGTTCCACATCCTAGTCCCTGACCAGATGTCTCCATTCTCCTAAGAGAATGGCTCTTGATGCTGCTCAGGAAAAATCAACAATTCTCACCAAGTAAGCGACTTGGCGATTTGCAGAATGTCTCCCTCGCTAAAAGGGAGTGTTGATGTTCTCCATGGTTCTAGCATCGAGCAAACATTCTACAAATCATTCTCCCAGATGGGTTCACAACCCAGGTAGAGAATGGCCCTGTCATAGCCCATGACTATGTGTCTTTGAGGCTGGATGCTTAACCTCATCCAATCATGTGCATTGGACTGGTAGTAGGCCAAAGATCACATTGCATACTCTATGGGGGGGTGCTCCATAGCAGGAGTGATCTATTCTTATAGAGTGAGATGACTTGTCTATGTTACAAGGAGATCTTATCTCTTTGTATGTTAAACAAAGTCTAATCTAATGTTGAATTTGACATTGGCTCTAAGAAGTGTTTCGGACTTCTTAAAGTATGGTCAAATCAACATTAGAGCTCTAGTGAAGAATTTGATCCTCATGTGAGGAGATATCAACAAGGTGAATTTTTCTATGATGAAGAAATAACCAAAGAAGTCAAGACAATCCATTGAAGAAGTCTCAGAGAAAGTGGAAGGAAAGGAAGGGAGAAATACCCCAGTAAAAGGGGAAACTTGGCCCTAGAAGACATAAGTGTAAGTCGGTCTCTAGAGTAAAAATCAAGTCAACTGAAGAATATAAATAGAAGTGTTCTCACACTTCATTTGACATATTCACATATCACATCTTATTCTCTCCACAAGTGCACACCTCCAAGGAAGGCATAACAAAGGCATGAAGCATAATTTTGGGGCTCTCTTATTCGCTTGTCACTTGGAAGATTACCTACCCTCGTTAGGGTTTCTTGTGAAGGAGGGTGAACCTCATATTGTGCTAAGGCTCAACTTCAGATTTGGTATTGTACTTGAATTGGATTTATTTCTTCTGAGAAAAGTTTGTTGGTTTTCCTCCATTTGGGTTTCCAAAGGTAAAATCTTTGTGTCTCTTCTGCATGGTTATCTTTCAATGATCCTTGTTTTATTTTCCCCTGCAAGTAAATATTGATATGCAATGAAATTGTGGGATGAAATAAATTATTGAAATATTATTGTGAAATAATAATAACGGATTGAAAATTGGATTAAAATTCAACACAAACAAGGGTTGTTTGAATGCTAGGTAATGCCATTTGGGGCTACTAATGATTCAACCACATTTACAAGGTTGATGAATGAAGTTATTAAACCCTTTAACTCCTTTGTAGTTGTATATTTGGATTGCATTTTAGTATACAGCAAGACTTGAGAGGAACACTTGAACTAGTTGAGGCAAGTGCTTGAAAACCTCAAAGAAAAGAAATTGCATTTGAACATGAAGTGTGACTTTGTCAAATATGTAATGTATACATAGGATTCATGATTGGTAGAGATCAACTAAGAATCGACCCAACCCAAGTGTGGACCATTCAAAATTGGCCAAGGCCCGTGAATATCATAAAGGTAAGAAGTTTTGTTAGTGCTTGTCAATATTTTTGAAAATTTATTTCACATTTCTTGGAGTTTGATACACCTTTGCGCTCCTTGACAAGAGGTGATTATCAATTTCTTTAAACAAAAGAACAAGCAAGCCTTTGACATCCTGAAAAAGACAATTTGTGAAGCTCCGATGTTGGGATTTCCAAATTTGCAAAAGCCTTTTGAGATTGGCGCTAAGGTATATGGTTATGCTATGGGGGTAGTCCTTATGCAAGAGGGAAGACCAATTGCTTACCATTTAGAAACCTTAAGTGGAGTGGTGTTAGGATACCCTACCTATGACAAGGATATATTTGCTTTACATCAAACAATGAAGCACTGGAGAGCTTACATTCTAGGGAAGGAGACAGTCATCCATATCAACCACAAGCCTTTGCAATTTTTGCAAATGCAAAGCAAGTTACAACAAGCAAGGCATATCACGTAGATGTCTTGTCTATAGCAATGTAACCTAATCATAAAGTACAAAAGAGGGTCAACAATTAGATTGTCGATTTTCTATCTAGACAATCGAAGTTTTTGCACACCCATTTTCTTCACAACTAATAAGTTTTTGTGAACAAAATAACCCCTAAACGAAGAGGTTTGATCCAAAATTGGATTCACTAAAGAGAAATCAGGAAGACCAGAGGTAGGATCTATTGAGAAGATTTATTGAACCAAGTCGATTCGTTGATTAACAAGAATCACTAAATGAAAATCGACAATGGAGTGGACAAACATGTCATCTTGACTAGATCAACTAGTGTGCAAATGTTGATGACAAAGCAAGCAAACTTTTGCTAGTATTTGATGAACGTGTGGGTTGAAGGATTAGTAGAAACTTTGTCAATAGTACTAAGTTAGCTAGATAAATGTTAGTGAGGATGGGATCTCTACATGGCATTTAATGACTAGGCGAGTCAAATGGACAAGTGGCGTTGGTTACCAAAGGAAGAGTTGAACTGTTTTATTAACTAAAGGGACATAGAGATATCCAAAACAATCTAACCAACTCCTGGAATTGACCCATAAGAAGGCGGACTATAGGTTGAGAGAAGTTAGAGAGAGAGAGATGAACAAACTAGAGATAAAACATGGAAGTTGATTGAGATAAAGCAATATACATGTGGAAGTCGATTGAAGGATCACAGTTAGTGGAATGAAGGATCACAGTCAGTGGATTGAATGATCACAGTGATCTAAGGGAGTTGTTGTATTTTTCAAAGCAAAAGGAAGTTCCTTATGAAAGGAAAGACCTCGACTTTTCTACCATGAGCGTTAGACATTGTAGAATGCAACCCTGTGGATGTGAAAATCCAAAGGTTGTTCAAAATTGCAATTGTAACACTCATTGATCAACATTCTCTAAGATATCCTAATAAATGGACTTTATTCCCTATCAAAGTTCTTCTTAAAAATATGTGCATTGTGTGATGAATGTTATGAGATTAGTTGTCTATTCCTTATTTTGTTTAATGCTTAATAAAGGAAAGAATCTAAACCATAGTATTTATTAAACACGGATGACCTCTTGTTTCATGATATCTGTGGTGTAGATACATTGGGCAATTTCGACTTGTCCACTGGAAAACAAATCAACTTTGTATCATTTGGCACAAGCATCTATTTACGAGTTAACATAGTCTAATGCAATGTTACAAATATCGTGTCGGCGAATATATCGCCGAGGGTCCAAAAAGATATTATCGGATTTATCGGCGAAAATGTCGGCAAACATCGGCAATATATCGACAATGTAAAAAAATACAAAAATATTCTTTTTTTTTCAATTTTATAAACATCTAAAGCAACAAGAACATCAAATAAACACATTGCTACATGAATATGGAAATAAAACCGATATATAAGATGTATAAGAGGTCTCGTGATACATCACATATCAAAAATGAATCGTGTCTCGGATCTTGAGTCCCTGACTCATGAATCACCAAAAAAATAGAGTCAATGTTTTATGTAATATGTATCTCATATGCAATGAAATCAACCAAATAAAGTAAACTATGGATTCCTTCTACCCCTTTTACGAGCAAAGGTAATCGCTCTAGTAATGGCTTTGCCTCCAGGGCTAGAAAAACCAGGTGCTCGTGGGGGTCGTCGTGGACTTCCTCGTCCTCTAGAAGTGCCTGGAAACTGATGTGCTCTAGAAGAACTAGAAGAATGATGAGGTACTGGACCCTCATCAAGTCCTCTACCACCGCTACTGCTACCACTGCCCATATATCTGGCTCCCTCTGATCAAGACTGTGGTTGTGAAAGTGGTGGTTGTGTGGCTGGTGGCTCTGCAACTGGTGGCTCCGGTGGTGGCACAATCTTAGATGCGTCTAACCACTCATCGTCCCATGTCTCAGTCTCCATGTCCTCTATATCATCCTCTAACCAATCAGGCGCTACCTCCATAATAGGTTCCTCAATCTCCGCTCTCCATGCAGCAGTGGTGTCAATGTGATCCAATGAAATAGCCTACACCTCAGGTTTTTTCTCAAGTTGCTTCACCCACAACCTGAGATTGTAGGAGACGTACACTAGATCATTCAGGCATTGGGTATCCAACCTGTATGATTACCATAAATTTATCTAATTAGAATTTAGAATACATAAATTAAAATTACCCATATGACATAAATTACAAGTTATAATGAATTTAGAATTTAATTTCAAATTCTCAAACCTGTTGCGCTTCTTGGTGTGTATCTTTTCAAATACACTCCAGTTGCGCTCACAACCAGAAGAACTGCATGTTTCGCTTAGGATCCGAACAGCAAGCTTTTGGAGATGGGGTACTCGTCTGCCATAGGTTTCCCACCAAGTATCTACAATGAATTGGAGAAACATAAGAGAAGACATTGAAAATTTGAAATATAAAACAAAGAAAGTAAAGAAATTAAATTTTGAAACAAGGTCAAACTTACTTGGCATTATGTTTTTCCTGTCATTAATAGCCATATCAAAGCCAAATGTTCCCATGGCCCTCCTATAGACTTCCAACTCTTTGGAAATCTCTGAACGGTCAGCTGCACTTGGCACCATCCTCTGGACACACTCCAAGAACCCATCCATTACCTCTACATCAAAGTTGAAGCCACATGAGTAAGAAAATGCGGGGTTGAGGAATAGGCCTGCAGCATGAATGGCGCGATGAAGTCTTTTGTTCCATCGCTGATCAATCACCTCCCATATCAATTGTTGTTTCACTTGCCCCTCTTCCCCCTTGTCCTCATAGTAGGCATTAATGGCCTCTTTGGCCCTATCCATGGCCTCATACAAGTAGCCCATTGCGGGCTTGTCTCCATCAACCAAGCGTAGAACCCTTACCAAAGGTTCACATACAGTACACACCTCCTTCACCCCATCCCAGAAGCTCTCCTGGTATGACACTAGCCTGAATATGTCATGTCCCTCTGGTTTAGTGCTAATTGATAAAGCACGCCACTCAGCTGAAAGGAACATAGTCTGCAAGTCCCACATAGAAGTAAGGAGAGACTGAAGAGAGATGAAACAAGTGGCAAACCGAGTGATGGCAGGACGGACCAACTCCCTATCATAAGTGAACTTCCTCATCAGGCTAAGCACAGAAACATGATTGTATATAAATTTGGTGATGCTTCTTGCTGAATGAATGACATCCTTGATAAACTGGATCTTCCCCATATCCTCTAAGATCAAGTCAATACAATGTGCTGCACAAGGTGTCCAAAACAAAGTTGGATGCCTGTCCATAAGCATCCTACTGGCTGCCAGCAGCCACATAATTCGCAGCATTGTCCGTTACTACTTGGACAACATGCTGCGGACCTATCTCTTGGATGAACTCATCCAACAACTGACATAGTAATGCTGCATCTTTGACCTGTGCAGATGCATCCACGGATTTTATAAACATTATGCCTCGAGGACAATAAACCAAGAAGTAGAGAAGGGTCCTACCCTTCTTATCACTCCAACCATCTGACATCATGGTGCATCCTGTGGCCTCCCATGAACCTCGAAGCTCCTCCAACCTAGAAGTGCAATCAACCTTTTCATCATCAAGGATGGGCCCTCTCAACTCCTCATAAGTGGGGGGCTTATACCCCGGCCCAACAATAGTAGTAGCTTCGAACATCTGCACGTAGAATGGGTTCCTCGCAAAGTGGAATGGAATATCACTCCACAAAAGACATTGACCCACAAATTTATCTGCTTCCTTTTTTTCTTTTATCTTGTACATTGACTTTATACCTGGTTGTCCACCAGGACCAGATCTCGACAAAAAGTGAGAAATAGAGTGTGTCGTTGAAGGCATGACGGAAGATGAGGATAAGGTCTCACTCCCCACTCCACCTAAAGTGTGTCCAGTTGTCCCGGATCCTAATGCTGCTCTCATGCCAAGTTCCTGCCTCAAAGCTTCCCTCTCATCTTTCCTCTTGCCAATACCTTCAATTGCAAGTTTGGCCCTATGAACTATTTCAGGAGTGGAGTTTTTACAAATATCCACCTCATGCCCTGCAAGTTGTGCGAGGTGGTATTTGAGCCTACTTATCCCCCCCGTCATCTCCTTCCCACACATATTGCATCTAAGCTTTTGCTGATTATGTGGATCAACCGGCTCTGCATACTCCCAAAATGGATCCAAATTCTTCGGCATGTTTATAACTTTGTAATATGGATTCTGGAAGTGAAAACTAGATTGAAACTTTGAACCTACAAAATAAAAATAAAAATGTTTTTAGCATATTTTTATTGCAAAAAATAGCAAATCAGACAAACAACTAACAAGTAAAAATGAAAATTAATTTACATTGTGTTTCCAACTGTCCCCAATTCCCCTCTCTTCTCAAAGTTAGACAAAATCACAAACTGAAACTACAAACTGTGTTTAAAACTTTAAAATGAGGTTTTTTTTAAAGTTAATTTTATGTAATTTCTAATTTCAACATTATTGTCAGTGTGGTATCAGTTTGGGACTGTTACAAACAGCAGGACGCTTCTACTCTGGACTTTCATCTAGCAAATGCCTTAAACATCAATTCTGGGTACTCCACCTATGACTATCAGCTACTTACAGCCTTAAATACCAATTCTGGGCATTAAAATAAGCTGATACAGCCATAAGGATCTTGCTTTTCACTGCTGTTATTAGCAGGTTAGGAGGTACACTATACTCAGTTTACTGCTAGTGTATTACTGCTGCTACAATTATAGTTGGCCATTGCAATTTCTTATAAATTGGGACTGCCTTTAGTATTTAATGCAAGCAAAACTTCATTTCCAGTATGCATATATTATGACAATCATTATGTTGTATGAGACCCAGCTATCAATATATATGTTGTATGCATATATTCCTTGACCATTCGCCAAGTACTGCATTCGCCAAGTTTGTATGCATATTTGTTGTATGCATATAATAAAATCTGTATCTGACTGATGCACCAGTTTTCCCTTCTTGGGTTTTTTCGGGGGTTTCCATACCCAAAATAATAGTGTCATTATTGTGATGTGATGTTGTGATTTATTTCTCAGTTTTATATCCCGCTGCATACTGTAAAAGATATTCATGTGTGGTTATCAGTTGATATTTCGCATGCACTGTTTAGCCCTAGTTGAATATTAAAGGAAAATTTACATGGTATCAAAGCTCTGGTGAGCTAAAGCTGAGAGATTTGCAACAACATTGATAGATCAGGGGCAAATCTATATGAAGACACAAACCTAGACTTCCATATCTAGGGTTTAACAGGTACACTTCACTATGGCCGTGCAGTTGAGAGTTGAAGATAGACTCCAAGGTACTCAAAACTTTCCTACATGGAAAGGAAGGATCACAAGGACCCTGGACGTCAGTGATGCAGAGGAGCACATTGACTCCACGAAGGTTGCACCCACAGATCCGGCAAATCTAGCAACTTGGAAGAAGATTGATTCTAGATCCATGCTGATTATCATGAATGGAGTGAAGGACCATATAGTCCCTCACCTTTTTGGTAAGAAGACCGCATTAGAAATGTGGAAGGCTTTGGAGAGTCTGTACCAGAGCAAGAACGAGAACCGGAGGATGGTGTTGCAAGAGAGGATGCACAACACCAAGATGACCAAGGGAGGAGTGGTGCCTTATCTCACGAGGCTCACACAAATCAGGGATGAGCTTGGAGATGTTGGCTCTAAGACAGAAGATGAGGAGCTAGTTCGGATAGCCCTCAATGGCTTCTCTAAGCCATGGGACACTTTTGTCAAAGGTGTTGTGGCTAGGGAGAAGCTCCTTGATTGGCAGAGACTATGGGATGACTTTGTGCAGGAGGAGACCCGCATGGGTCAAGGATCAGGCTCATCCAGCAGTGCCCCACATATTGTGGATGAGGAGGCTCTAGCCCTTACGGGGAAGAGCAAGGGGAAGGAAAAGAGGAAGAAGGATAGTAAGAAGAACCTTGACGTGTCAAAGGTCAAGTGTGTTATCTGCCACAAGCAGGGACACTTTGCCTCCTAGTGCCCAGACAGGAAGAAGAAGAGTAACACTCAGATGGTTGGATCTACAGAGGTGGATGAGTTCAGCAGGAACTTCGATGATGAGTTTGTTTGATAGCTTGCATGGCAAGCACCACAAGGAGCAGCATATGGTACATTGACAGTGGAGCATCTAGTCACATGACTGGACAGAAGAGATTCTTCAGAGACTTGCAGGAGGGTGGAATAGGGATCCATGTTGAGTTGGGTGATAATGCGTGGTATCAAGCGCAGGGAGTTGACACTGTTTCATTTGAGAGGGAGTCTGACAAACCCCTCAATTTTGTTGATGTGTCATATGTTCCAGGACTGACCAAGAACCTTATATCAGTCTCCACTCTGGAGGACAAGGGATATCAGGTGAAGTTCCGTGACCATAGAGTGTATATCAGGCCCAAGGGGTCAAATAGGAGCTTGGATCAGGTGATTGGCAGAAGGAGCGGGAAAGTGTACAGATTACAATTTGAGCCTGCAAAGGCTCTAGTCAGCAACAACAGCAGCAGTCAGGGTGAGTTGCGGCATAGGAGGATGGCACACTTACACCATGGAGCACTGAAGCATTTGAGACAGGCAGTCATTGGAGTTCCTCAGGTATAGGAGGAAAAGCATAACCACTGCAAGGTTTGTGCTTTGGGGAAGAACATCAGGAATCCTTTTCCACAAAGTGAGCACAAGTCTAAGGAGCCCTTGGACTTGGTGCATTCTGATGTATGTGGACCTATGAGTGTCCATTCGTTTAGTGGTTACAGTTACTACGTAACCTTCATTGATGATTATTCCAAGAAAACATGAATCTATTTCCTGAAGGCCAAGATAGAGGTCTTTGAGAGGTTCCGAGAGTTCAGGACTCTTGTGGAGAACCAAACAAGAAAGAAGATTCGAGTGTTGAGGACAGACAACGGGGGTGAGTACACTTCCAATGAGTTCATGGAGTATTGTTCGGCTGAGGGGATCAAGAAGGAGCACACTATGCCCCATACCCCACAGCAGAATGGAGTTGCAAAGCAGAAGAACAAGACTATGGTTGGAGCAGCCAAGGCAATGCTATTTGATCAGGGATTACCACTATCCCTCTGGGCCGAGGCATACATGACTGTAGTATACATTCAGAACAGGTGTCCCCACACAACCTTGGGGAGGAAGAGACCAGAGGAGGTCTTCACAGGCACTAGGCTAGATGTGAGTCACATTCGAATATTTGGCAGTGTCTGCTATTGTCATGTTCATGCTGACAATAGGAAGAAGCTGGACACTTCTAGAGAGAAGGGGTTACTTGTTGGTTACAACAAGATTTCGAAGGCATATAGAATTTACATTCCTGCTCGCAAGAGGATCATTGTGAGCAAGGATGTCCAGTTTGATGAGGACAGGGCCTTGCGGAGATCTCAGGACTTACCAGTAGAGCAGTAGCCAGCACAAGAGTCGGGAGTCAAGTTGGAGGAGCCAGATGTACAGGTACAGGTACAAACACAGAGCATAGGTTCTGGTGGTCAGAGGGAGTCAAGTGGACATGATCCTTCAGTCATTGACTTGAAGGATGAGCTACAGCAGGAGACAAATATCCAGCAGCCGCAGTAGGTGGACACTAGGCCAAGGCCTAAGTGGTTTAGATCCACAATGCAGGATTCCAGGCAAGTAGATCCTCCACAGACATCATTTAGACGGAGTGTACCACCAGAGAGGCTTAGTTATATGGCACTGATGACAGAGTTGATTAACTCCGAACCTTCCAGCTTCGGGGAGGCTGCACAACATGATGTGTGGCAGGAGGCTATGGTTGAGGAGTATGACTCCATTATGAAAAACTAGGTATGGGAGGTTGTGCCGAGGCCACAAGGGAAAAAGGTGGTGGGATCCAGATGGATCTACAAGGTGAAGCATGCAACAGACGCAAGCGTGAAGAAGTACAAGGCACGCTTTGTGGCTAAGGGGTTTTCACAGAAGGAGGGCATTGACTATGAGGAGACCTTCGCCCCTATTGCCAGGTATTCTTCCATTCGGACCATTATACTAGCAGCTGAGATGGGTTGGCGTGTCCATCAAATGAACGTCAAGACTACCTTCCTCAACGGAGTTATAGAGGAGGAGGTGTATATTGAGCAGCCAGAGGGGTTTGATGTGGAGAACAGGGAGACGCATGTATGCAGACTGCATCGAGCTCTTTACGGGCTCAAGCAGGCACCTTAAGCATGGTACTCGAGGATTGATAGCCATCTATGGGAGATGGGATTTCAGCGGAGTGAGGCTGACCACAACCTGCACTTCTTGACAGGTGAGGTGCCTCTCATACTGGTCCTATAGGTGGATGATCTCTTTTTGACAAAAGATGATAGGCTGATTGGAGACTGCAAGTTCAACCTTGCAGTAGAGTTTGAGATGAAAGACCTTGGGCTGATGCATTACTTTTTGGGCTTGGAGGTTTGGCAGAGAGATGAATGCTTCTTCACTGGACAGGGGAAGTATGCAGTAGAGATCTTGAAGAGATTCAGGATGGAGGACTGCAAGCCTATGGCCATACCTCTAGTTTCCAACTGGAGGAAGATTGATGCATCCAGGTGAGACAGATTTGATCCTAACTTGTATCGTCAGCTTATCGGATCACTTATGTATCTGGTCAACACTCGACCAGACATCAGCTTTAAGTCAGTTCATGGTGGACCCTCAGAGAGTGCATTGGATGGCTGCGAAGCACATTCTTCGCTACATCAGAGGTACAGTGGAGTATGGATTGGTTTATGAGCGTAGGGGGAGTGTACAGTTAGCAGGTTTCACAGATGCTGACTGGGCAAGATGTGTAGAGGACCGAAAGAGTACTTTAGGTTGTTGTTTCAGCATTGGATCAGGGGTTGTCTCTTGTTTCAGCAGAAAGCAGAAGTCAGTTGCGTTGAGCTCGGCAGAGTCTGAGTACATGGCAACCAACATGGCCACTTGTGAGGGTATGTGGTTGAGGAAGTTACTTGCAGGGTTGTTTGAGTGTGAGCTAGAGGCTACAGTAGTTCACTGTGACAATCAGAGTGGCATCAGGCTATATGAGAATCCATTGTTCCATGACCAGAGCAAACACAGAGACATCAAATACCACTTCTTGAGAGATTGTGTTCAGAGAGGAACCATTCAGTTGGAGTACATACAGACAGATGAGCAAGTGGCGGACATTTTCACCAAGGCACTTTGCAAACAGAGTTTTGTGAAGTTCAGGGATAAGTTGGGGTTGCTTCTTAATCCCTTCCTCATTGAGAAGGAATGTTAAACTAATAGCAACAAGGAAGGTCTTCATGCATGCATATGTTCTTGCATGCAGAAGACTTAAATTAGGAAACTAGTTGTATTTAATTTACTTTTCCTAAGTTTACGTTGGAAAATAAATTAAAGTGATCTAAATTAACTTTAGTGAACCACTAGTTAAAGTGAAAGTCAAATTAGGGTTTTTGCTTTACCGCTAGTTAAAGTGAAAGTGAAATTAGGGTTTTCACTTTACCTAAAGTTATAAAAGAGAGATCAATTGGTGGAGAGAACACACACAATTGTATTCCGACAGAGACAGGATACAGACAAGGAGAGAAAGTCAGCCAGAGGATTTAGCTGAGAAGACGGAGGAGTGACCGGCAAGATCATCGAGCTTCATACAGTTGGGTCGTACACTCACACAGGAGGGTGTTGAGGTTTAGCTGGGATTTGCCCAATGATTCTGCCGGGTACTACATTCGCCAGGTTTGGGTGAATTTGCAGTGATTGTAAAAGTTCCATATTTTCTCATAATAAAATCTATATCTGACTGCTGCACCGGTTTTCCCATCTTGGGTTTTTTCGGGGGTTTCCATACCCAAAATAATAGTGTCATTATTGTGATGTGATGTTGTGATTTATTTCTCAGTTTTATATTCCGCTGCATACTGTAAAAGATATTCATGTGTGGTTATCAGTTGATATTTTGCATGCACTGTTTAGCCCTAGTTGAATATCAAAGGAAAATTTACAAAGGCGAGGTCAAAGATAGCCTCGCCAGCAAAATGCAAGCTAGGCTAAGGTTTGTGAGATATGGCAATTTCATGTTTACCAATGTAACTACTCAAATAGGGACGCCCTTCAAGGTTTGTGGATAATTCAACAACATAGCCCAAGAGACACCTTAGATTCTAGAAAGGTGCGCCCTTAGTGGGAGAAGGTCAAGAAGGTCAAGGCGAGGTCAAAGATAGCCGCACAGCAAAATTTAGGCTAGGGTTTGTGAGATGTGGCAATTTCACGTTTCCCAATGTAAGTGCTCAAATTGAGGCACCTTTCGAGATTTGTGGATAATTCAACTAGGGCGAAATTGGTGGCTAGACCAGAATTTGAAAATTCCAAATATTTTTAGGCTTTTCAATTTATGTAATTTTTTAGGGATTTTTGCCAATATATGAGTTTTAGGGTTTTTTATGCATAAAATGAGGATGCGCTTCAAGATCCTTGGATAAATCCAATGGGGCAAAATTATAGGAAAGACCAGAATTACAAACTCGCGGCTATTTTTAGAGTTGTGAATTTTTTTATTTTTAGGGCTTTTAGGGTTTTTATACTTTTTAGGGTTATTATGGATAAAAATACAGCTAACTAGGCTAAAAATGCAACCTAACTATAATACAATAAATGCTGAAAATTTGAGTAAACAAGATTGACAAAAGAAGGGAATTATGATTTCATCTCAATCCCTAGGGATTTGAGGGATCATGGCTAGTGTCCCTCTCTTGGAGTATTCCTATAGCACTTGCGAGCTAGGGCATCACCTAACAACCTCAAGAATTCGGTAAGTGAGCCTAACCAAGGAAAATGGAGAAGTCTAGGGCCCTAAAAGCAAAAGGAAACCCTAATGCAAGGCGTTTCCTCCACATAAAATTGACATAATACTGATAAAAAGCCCTAATTCAAAAAAAACGCAGCAATACACCACCATTCAATCCACATAGAAGCATTAACTTACCAATATTCACCAAGATATGAACAAAGAAAGAGCTTTAGGTCATTCTTGAGCATGTGTTTAGCAAACAATTCTAGCATCAACCAAAGCATGTGCAAAAAGAAGCCCTAGATCCATCCACCATTCACCATCAAGCAAGAAGAGTCATCTAAGAGAAGTGCACATCACCAAGAGAGCTCATAAAGCAAGAGAAAAAAGAATAATCTCATAATAGAACCCTTGTCTTGTGATTTTATAATAGAGGAGGATGTCTATTTATACTAATCCATCCTCAAATATTTAATTTAAGCCTACATGAAATAAAATAAAATAAAATAATTTAGGGGAAATTCTACATAATTAAGGAATTTTACCCTAAAATGTACAAAGTAATAAATGTAAGCTAAAATAATTAGAGAAATGACTTCACTTGATGAAGTAGTGAGACAGGGGGGGACGCCATGCCCCATCTAACCCCAAAATGTTTAAAGTCCCTCAACGCCCCCCTTCCAAGACACTGTAGGATCATTGGTGCGAAAGAGATGTAAGGATGGTTCATTGGGTTGGGAAGGTTGGAGCAAGGGTTTCTAGAAGTTGAAAAAGGTCCAAGTGGGTGTAAAAAGGTGTGTTAGGAGGAGATAACAATCCTTTACAAAGTGCAACCACCTGTACAAGTCAAATAACCAGGATGGGCATGTGCCCAAGTAGTTCACACCCAAAAGCCTTGAAGCACTAACCCATGGGCATAAAGCCCTGCATGGTGGAAATATCATCACATCGAAGGGGTAGTCAGTAAAGCCACTAAGCAAGGTACTTTCTAGAGTGAAACCAAAGGGGTTGACCATGTCCAATCCAGGGGAGTAAATAGCTCCCAAACCAAATATACATACAATTACAATAAATCCCCTTTGGCCTATACAATCAAAAAAATTGACCCCCTGCTCTAGCCTTAGCCTCGCTGAAACGCTGAAGTAGCTCTGGTGCGTAACACTGGCTCCAACTACGGGACATGTGCTCTTCTCGAGAGTGCATGAGAGACTCTTGAATCTTCTGGGTACCTATAAACCTGCACACACATCAAATAACCAAGGCATCAAATGCATCAGAGGCAAGCAGTTCCATCCTGCCTTATTCATAATGAAAAATGAAAATGAGTAACTCAATATGAAACAACAACAAATCCAATGCATAGATACTCAAATGTAGCTAAACCTACCTACCCTAATCATGATAACAGAAAGAGTGAAGTGAAGTCATACCACTAGTGTAGCCACCTGAGTAATTGATTTGTACCAGGTTTTCTTCCATTGTCTTTGGAGATAATCCGAGACAAGATCACATCAAATATGAGCCGAGTACGTACCATTATTTTTATTGGAATGAAGACGTAATGATGTATGAACCTAGGAACCTAGAAGCCTTGAAATTTCTGCCATGGAGAAGGATTACTTTCACAAGCTTTATCTATCCATATCTGCACCGAGATCAAATATACACAGTCTCCATCATATATTCGTTTTGTGAAGGTTTCTTGCATGGTGTTAGCTATCTGATTCTGTACTTGGGAGACCATCGACAAAGATAAGCCCGAAGAATCTTCAAGAGTCAACTGTAATGTGTTCATGTACCTTTCCAAGCATTCTTTCGAACACGCAAGCATAATGTTCATCTTTGTAATAAAAAAGTCAGTACCCCCAATAATACTTAAAATTTTGAAATTGTCAGACATAAAATTCATACCTTCAAATTTTAGGTAAAAAGATAAATAACAAATCTCATGGAAAGGGGGAGTAAATACTATACCTATCCACATACCTGTCTCGATTCGAGAGGATTGCTCACCTTTTGTAATGCTCGAGAAACATTGACGGGAAAGATAATCATGGCCCACCCTAAGAGAGGGTAAACCTATCATTTCCATACATGTGAGGGAAGTCTCATTGCAGAATGCCTCAACCAGTTGTAAAAGGGAAGATATCGCCATAGGAGGAAGGCTATCATATCAATCGTCGACATCTTGATCTCCTCCCAAACCAAGGGACATTACAAATAAGCTCATTCTAATATCCTCGTATGTGATAACCCATTCCACAAGAACTTCGTTTAACTTCATAACGTGCTCTGCAACTGTATCTTCACATTTACAAAATATTGGGATAGACTTAAGACAATTAGGTTTATCCAACTTAATCAGATATCCTGGAATGTTCAAGAAATTCAATAGATCAAGGAGCCCCATATCTTCTTCTTATTAATAATTGGGGTTGCTTGCCTTGAATTGCACTTCTTTAACTTGCTTTCTTTAGTGGAGACGCCTGATATAACCTACAAGTTAGGCTTTAAAAAAATATTGTCAAAAGACAAAGTAACGCTTACCTCTTGGTCTTGTCCTTGTAGAGTACCTTTTTTAATTTTCTTTAGTAGGAGTTGCCAGGAGAGACCTATTGACCACCTAAACAACTAGGTGACCAACCATGTACCATGTGCATGGTAGATGAAAAAGAAGTACCTAATAAAGTTTGTTCAAGCGAGGCAACGCTTCTTCTTATCTTTTCTCCATGAAATTTTTGTACCCCTGCAGGGGATATTGTAATGATATGTCAACATGAAGGTCTGGTTTTTGTATAATTTAGTTTCCTAGAACTTTTTCATTAGAGAAGTCCTTTCATCGATTTTTTTTTCCCTTGGATAATTAAAATTCCTTTTGAGTGATTTTAATTATTTGAGTTTTTCACTCAAAAATACCTCCATAGTAGTGAAAGGTGTTCTAATGATCGAGTCCATGAGGTGACTAAGGCTTACGAATGTTCTATGTAACCATGTGTAACACCCCAGTTTTGACCCCATGGTATTAAATTGCATATGATGTAAATATTGTAATAAATTGTGGTGTGGAGCTCAAGGCAAAGGCCCCACCATGGATTTAGTGTTTTATGTTTCGGCGATTAAAATCGATGCCAATGGGTTATGTGCTAGCCAGGCACAATATGTTGAGACATCATTAATAAAATACCACGACTAGCTAGGCGCCGCAACGTTAAAAGAGATGGGGGCATGATTTCACAAGGAATAGGGGGGGGGAATAATTAAACCCTTGAGCCTATGGGAAAAGCCATGTCTAAGGGAGAAAACCCATAAAATGGTTCATCTACCCCTTTTGTCTTTTCTGCCCAGTCATCCAAAAGCATTTTCTTGTCTTCTTGGGCAAGTAAGAGCCCATGCTTGGGATTCATTACCCATCCCTCATGCATGTGGGTCGCTCTCACACATTTTGAGGGGAAGGGGAAAACGCTTGATCATTGTTATCCATCACGCGGGGGAAGAGGGACGGTCGCATTCCTCATGCAAGAAGAGGTAGAAAATCCTCCGGGGGGGCAGCAATTTCCTCAAGTACGCAGAGGGTTTTTCCTCACGCAGTGCAGCTCGCAGAGCTCTCGTCCTCCCACGATTGTGGTTGTTATATGCGTGTGATGCCTGGGGGCATCCACGCTTTTCTCTCTTCCTTGCGTCCTTGTGTTGGGTGCGTTCCCATCCATGATCTGCAGTTTCCTATGTTTTTCCCAAGGCTGGGAAGTGGTTTTATGAATATCCAATGGTTGGGATCTCTACGGGGTGTATTTGTGTTGATTGTTAGTGGGGAATTTCGTTGTTGAGGTTGCACACCGAATGGGATGGCAGACCTGCGAATTTTGGGTGCTGATGAGTCCGTTTTGGCCACGTTGGGGACAAAATGTCCATGGAAATCAAATTGTTGTAGTGGGCGGTTTTCACCATCTTGGCAATTGGTTTTGTTGCCAAGACTGTTTTCCTCAACCCAAAATTGTGTATCTTGTTATGCATGCATATGTGCCTTGGTCTGAACTGTATGCAAGACTAGGAGTGGGAGAGACATAGAATGTGCTTAATAAACCTGGTGTGGAACCTCACAATAAGATAAGAGTGGTTGGTGAACCTGCTCTGCACATCTTGAAGAGCACTGGAAGGGAAGGGGTAGCCCGAGGGACTGTGGAGCAGAGAAGGGGACACTTCCTTGTGTTGGGTGTGTAGGCCATGTGGTTGCCAGCCCAGATAGATCTTGTGAAGGTGTCCTTAGCTCGATGGATGAGCTCACTAGCTTAGCAGCTCTTCTTGTCCACTGCCTTAAAAGCCTAACAAACCCAACTTGAAGGATGGCTTGGCTGATAGCCTGATAAACCCATATGTTGGCTTGGCTGTGTCTTCATGTGTTTGGCCTTGTGGGAAATCCTTGGTTGGTCTTTTGTATGAATGTTGTCTTGGCTATGTAGCCTAATAAACCCAGCGGTGTATTTGCTTGTTGGCTGAAAGCCTGATAAACCCACGGTGTTGGCTTGGCTGAGTTCTGTTGTACCCTGAGTTGTGTTTGCTTGGCTGAGTAAGTCCAAGAGACCCATCTATTAGAGGGTATGACAGCGGTTGGGTGTGATTGTTTGCTTAGCTAAGTAAGTCCAAGGAACCCGCATGTTATTGGTTTGTTCCCTAGCAGCCTGATAAACCCAATTTCTTATTGGTTTGTTCCCTAGCAGCCTGATAAACCCAATTTCTTATTGGTTTGGCTGGACAGTCTGTGAAACCCAACGGTGTGTTGGCTTGACTGTGGATGTATGGTTTTGGCTATGTGTGAGCCTGTTATTCCCTAGTGCCTTGTGGAATCATGCCCAGCTCAAGGGTGGCAGTGATGCTGAGAGATTGAGGAGCACACTGGCCTACGGTTGGGTGGAACGTTGCAATGACGTAGCTAGTTGCAGGCCAGCTTCCTTGCAAGATAAGTATTCTTGTCTATTTCATCTCTACAATTGTATTTGTTTGCTTAAGTGAACAATGGTGAATATGTTGAATGCTTGAATGAATGTATTTGCTTCTGCTGTATCTTAACGTGTATGTGTATAATCTTATGTTTAATGCCTGGAATGCTCGTATGGATGATTGCTTCCACTATATAATTGCATGTTATACTTCTATATATGTTTTAATCCAAGGCATGTTCATGTTTTTATGTTAACGGGGCTAAATCGCCCATTTGACAACAGGAAAACCTTAGTCGCGTCCTCTCCATCGTCGGTATGAGGGGCAGAGACGTGACAGTGTGGTATCAAAGCTGTGTTGCAGTTTTGGGCCTCTATTGGCCATGAAGAAAAGTTAACAAAGGCTGGAACCAACCTCTGTGTGTATTCAGCAGAAAGCAGCAGACAGGAAAAAGTTTCTCTAAGTATGAAAATTTGCCTCTCGACTAAGTTAGCCGAAGCAGAGTCGCTGTATGTCGGCAGGAAAACATCGGCTCAGATCCCCTGAACGAGCCGCAACGGCGGCTGAGGAAGCCGGGGACGAGCCGCAGTGGCGGCTGAGAGGGCTGAAGGCAAGTCGCAGCGGCAGCTAGGTTGCCAAGAACCGAGCCGATACGTCGGTTGCGTCGCCCGAAAGGAGCCGACATGGATCGCGGCTGAGGCGCGTCGGAGAATTAGCAGACTTGCTCCAATAACGGCGGCCAGGAAGTCGGAAGCAAGCCGACAAAGGAGGCGAAAGTCCGAAAACTTTCCGCAATGGAGGATGCAATTAAAGGATCAAGCCGCAGCAGCGGCTTGGCTGCCAAGAGTTGAGTCGTAGTGGTGGCTGGGGTTGGATGAAGGATTAGCGGCAATGGCAGGAGGCTCAGCGAGATGCAAACCGATGCGTGTCGGCTAAGTAGAGTCGACTGGAGGGAAAAAAAAAATTTATAAGTGTTGAGAAAAATCGGAAGAAACCTCGGAATTTTTCAACGCGGCAGCGGTTTTGGCAAGTTGCCAAGCAGGAGAAACTTCAAAATTTCTCCGCAACGGCAGGAGGCGGCGTCGGAAGAAAACAAAAAATCGAGCCGACGCAACAGCGACTGGAAAAGGAAGAAAGAGTCGGCGTGGCGTCGGCTGAAAGAGGATTATGGAGCTGCAACGGCGGTTGGAAGTGGAAGACCAAGCTGACGTGCATCGACGATGAGCGACGGCAGAAAGTCGAAGACCAAGCCGACACGTGGCGGCTGAAAGAGGAGGAAGAAGCCGGCAGCAGCGGCGGCAAGATGGAGAGAGTTGACGACGCGGCAGAGAAAAGAATAAGAGAAGACGAAGAAAAATTTCTAAGTATGGAAATCAGATGAAAGTGGAAAACTTTCCCAATGCGCAGTGGCGGGTAGAAGCCGAAGATCAAAGTCGATTCGACGAAGGACTTGGTGGAGAGAAAGACGGAAAGTCTTCTGCAACGGCAAATGAAAAACGAAGATGAAGCCGACGAAGCGTGACAGGGGATGAAAATCAAGTTTGATTCCGACACAGCGGTGGCTGGAAAACGAAAGTGGAACCGACAAGCGGCCGCTAGAAAAGGAAAATGGAGCCGACATGTCAGAAAAATGTTGGTGAATTCGCCAAAACAAAGGAATTCAACAGATTTCTCAATGAGGATTGCTGGGCAAATTGTTTTGCTGAGGTATGCATTTGAAGAAGTTAAAGAGAAGGTCAGTAGGATGGTGACGAAGTGTCCATTGGTCATGGATAGGTTGGATAGGTTAGTCACATGCAGATTTGAATGTTCTGCCACCTTGAGTCCTATGATGTCCTTATTGAATGGATTGGTTGAAAGCACATAGAGAAAGGCTTGGTTGTTACAACAAGACCTTTGAAGTGCTTGGATGAAGAAGCAACCTAAAGGTTGCGAAAGGCATTCCAGGAGTGATCTCTAGAAGGAAGTCTTCGGCAATGCAGCTGAAGAAGTTTTATGGGAAAGGGGTTGCAGAGTGTATGCAACTCATGTTTTGGAGGCAACAGAGGATGAAGCTCCTAGGTTGGAGGACCTTCATGTGTTGCAGGAGTTCAAAGATGTTTTCTGATGGAGTTCCTGGACTTCCTCCAAAGCGGAACATTGAGTTGACAATTAAACTTGTGCCAGGTAAAGCACCATTTTCCAGGACACCCTACAGGGTGAGTACACTAGACTTGCTAGAGCTAATGATGCAACTGCAGAAGTGGTGGGAATAGAAGTATGTTAGGCCGCATGTGTCCCAGTGGGTAGCACCAGTTTGGTTTGAGAAAAAAGAAAGATGATACACTCTGGTGGTGTATTGGTTACAAGCAGTTGAACAGGGTCACTGTGAAGAAAAAGCATCCTTCGCTTAGGATTGATGACTTCTCTGATCAAGTGAGAGGATCAAAGGTATTTCCAAGTTTGACTTAGGGTCTGGTGACCGTCAGGTAAGAGTCAAGGATGAAAATGTTGATAGGACAACCTTCAGAGCTAGGTATGGATCTTATGATGCCTCATGAATAATGTTTCAGTAAGTATCTGGACAAGTTTGTTTTGTTCTCCTTGATAGCATTCTTATTTATTCTAAGAATGAGGAAGAACCTGTAGAACATTTGAGGGTGACTTTGGAATTGATCAGGAAGCATAAGTTGTATGCAGGTTTGAGCAAATGTGACTTCTATGAAGATAGAATTTATTACATGGGTCACATTATCTCAGAAAGAGGAATATCTGTGGACCCTGAAAAAGACTGAGGCCATGTGGAGTTGGCCTGCTTCAAGAAAGCTAACAGATGTAAGGTCTTTTGTGGGACTTGCAGGGTATTGCAGGAAGTTCACTGAAGAAGATTCTGTAGGTAAGTTAAGTCTATATTTAGGCTCAGGAAGCCTACGTGTGAACTTGCGGTTCCATGAGGAAATGTCTCTTGTATTTATGGGCATACATATGAGGACTTCCTGAAGACTCAGGTAGAATGACCTGAGCAGAGCAGTATGGTTGTGCCCAATGAAACCCAAGGAAGGAAGCTGCCATGTGTCATGAGAAGGATCTCATGACTAAGAACAGATTCTGAAACTTCAGATTGCAAGTTTTTCTGTTGATTATGGGAGACTGTGATCTCCTGTGATGGTTTTGAATCATGCTAACCATGGATATGCTTGTCTTACATTGTTTGATGACTGAAGTTTCCTATTGCTAACTATGACTGTTTGGCTAATTTAAAATTGTGTCAGGATGACATGTTGTATGTGGATATCCAGGTGTTGGGCAGCATGTGTAAGTAAGGGATAAGTACTCCCACTTACAAAAGCCAAACAATATGAGGATGGTCTCATGGTTGCAAAAAAAAAAAAAAATCTGACCTTCTGCAGAAAGCAAAATTGGGAACTCAGATTTTTATTTGATTATCAATGTTATTGATTGTTTGATATTGGGAAAACATGTATGCATGATATAGATTTAAAAATCTATGATTAAATTTTATGATATCTCATGTAAACTGCATGCTTGTATGTGACGCAGGTGAGATGATGAAAGTACGCCTTTGGAGTACATAGCTTCCCGGAAGGATGTGTATGGCATACAAAGATCCTCGAAAGGATGTACTGGGTGTACATGGTTCCTCGGAAGGATGTACGGGATGTACATAGCTTCTCCAAGGGATGTGTTTGGAATAGGTTTGGAAACCTATGATTGCAATTATTTTTATGATGACATCTCATGTAAAGTGCATGCTTGTCTGTAATACAGGTGAGATGATGAAAGTATGTATTGGATGTACATGGTTCCTCGAAAGGATGTACGGGGTGTACATAGCTTCTCGAAGGGATGAGTTTTGAATAGGTTTGGAAACCTATGATTGAAATTTTATAATGACATCTGATGTAAACTATATGTCTATATCTAATGCAGGTGAGACGATGAAAACATGTACAGGGAGTACATGGCTCCTTTGGAAGGATGCACTTGGGTATAGAGCTTCTCCCCCCTGCCAGCTAGGCATCGGTATGCATCACTGGGGACGCCCAAGGGTGTAAGACATCTGGTTAGACTTCTTTCCGCACACATTCATGCCGTAAGGGGACTGTCACAAGAGTGGGGGCTCCGTGAAGAGAATAACCCCTAGGTATTATGATGTCTAGAAAAGAAGCGCCTGAGCATTGGTAAGCACTTGGAGGAGGTGTTGGGCCCTTAAGCTAGAGTTGTTATTGAGCACCCAGGGAGGTGTTAGGCTCGAAAGTGGGGCTAGTCGGATCTCGGTTGAGAGATGCTATACAGATAAGTATTGGATTATTTAGCAAATCCTGGTTGACTTTCTGTAATTACACGTGTATAATGATTCAACTAAGATTTTGAAAATCTTGTTAAGAAATAAATCCTGTGAAAATGAATCTTACATGTGAATTAATCTATTATGGTGCCTAGAAAGGAAGCACCTGAACAGTGGTGAGCAATGGAAGAGGCGCTAGGCCCACAAGCTAGAGCTTCCATTGAGCACCCAAGGAGGTGTTAGGCTCTAAAGCGAGGATGACCAGATCTCGATGGAGAGATGCTATACAGATAAGTATTTGGTTTACTTATCAAACTTTTGATTGATGTTGATTTTTTGTAAATATACATGAGCATATGATGCTGCTAAGATTTTTAAAAATATTGTTATATATTGCATCCTACAGGAATGAATCTGACATATGAATTGAATTCATTGTGGTGTTCGAGAAGGAAGCACCTAAGCCTAGTAAGCATTTAGAGGAGGTGCATGCTCTTGAATAGAACTACTATTGAAGCACCCGAAGAGGTGTTGGGCTCAAGAATGGAGCTGTTAGACCTCAGTTGAGAGGTATTTGCAGGTGATCTGAGGCTTGCAGAAATTTGGCTACCTTTTTAATGCACACCCTAGAGAACATCGGAAGGGTGGGTACGCTCGAGGGACTGTATTGCAGAGAAGAGGTACCATCCTTGTGTGTGGTGGGGCAAGTTTTGTTGGTGCCATTGTTGTATAAAACCAAGTCGGATACCTATGGAACCACAAAAGATACTTATGCAAATAAGTATTTGGTTCACTTGACAAATTATTGTCGATTTGGTGTCAATATACATGTGCATGTGATTCATCTACGATTTTGGAAATTATTATGAATACTGACATGGGAGTTGGCTCATTGCTTGGGGCTTGGGCATAGGTATTGCTGGTTGCCGAAGATGTCAGAAATGTTCCCAGCTGAGGAGAAGGATTCTCCAAGATCATAAAAAGATCATGTGGTGTGTGCTGACGCATGCGAGCAAGGACTTGGACGAGTTCCAGATCGTGCTAGTGGACAAATAAAGCTACAGAGGAAGCACTGCGGACCTCAAGAGGCTACGTGGGAGCTGAAGGATGCCATGCGATTAGCACATCCATTTTGTTCAATTTTGCAAAACACTGAGGGCGGTGCCAGTGTAGCAATTGTTAATTTTGGTAAAGCACTGAGGACAGTGTTATTGAAGGGGGAGGGGAATGTAACACCCCGGTTTTGACCCCATGGTATTAAATTGCATATGATGTAAATATTGTAATAAATCGTGGTGTGGAGCTCAAGGCAAAGGCCCAACCATGGATTTAGTGTTTTATGTTTCGGCGATTAAAATCAATGCCGATGGGTTATGTGCTAGCCAGGCACAATATGTTGAGACATCATTAATAAAATACCACGACTAGCTACACGCCGCAACGCTAAAAAAGATGGGGGCATGATTTCACAAGGAATAGGGAGGGGGGAATAATTAAACCCTTGAGCCTATGGGAAAAGCCATGTCTAAGGGGGAAAACCCATAAAATGGTTCATCTACCCTTTTTGTCTTTTCTGCCCAGTCATCCAAAAGCGTTTTCTTGTCTTCTTGGGCAAGTAAGAGCCCATGCCTGGGATTCATTACCCATCCCTCATGCACGTGGGTCGCTCTCATGGATTTTGAGGGGAAAACACCTGATCATTGTTATCCTTCACACAGGGGAAGAGGGACGGTCGCATTCCTCATGCAAGAAGAGGTAGAAAATCCTCCGGGGGGGCAGCAATTTCCTCAAGTACGCAGAGGGTTTTTCCTCACGCAGTGCAGCTCGCAGAGCTCTCGTCCTCCCACGATTGTGGTTGTTATATGCGTGTGATGCCTGGGGGCATCCACGCTTTTCTCTCTTCCTTGCGTCCTTGTGTTGGGTGCGTTCCCATCCATGATCTGCAGTTTCCTATGTTTTTCCCAAGGCTGGGAAGTGGTTTTATGGATATCCAGCGGTTGGGATCTCTGCGAGGCGTATTTGTGTTGATTGTCAGTGGGGACTTTCGTTGTTGAGGTTGCACAACGAATGGGATGGCAGACCCACAAATTTTGGGTGTTGTTGAGTCCGTTTTAGCCAAGTTAGGGCCAAAACATCCATGGAAATCGAATTGTTGTAGTGGGTGGTTTTCACCATATTGGCAATTCGTTTTGTTGCCAACACTGTTTTCCTCAATCCAGAATTGTGTATCTTGTTGTGCATGAATCTGTGCCTTGGTCTGAACTGTATGCAAGACTAGGAGTGGGAGAGACGTAGAATCTGCTTAATAAACCTGGTGTAGAACCTCACAATAAGATAAGAGTGGTTGGTGAACCTGCTTTGCACATCCTGAAGAGCACTGGAAGGGAAGGGGTAGCCCGAGGGACTGTGGAGCAGAGAAGGGGACACTTCCTTGTGTTGGGTGTGTAGGCCATGTGGTTTCCAAGCCAGATAGATCTTGTGAAGGTGTCCTTAGCTCTGTGGATGAGCTCACTAGCTTAGCAGCTCTTCTTGTCCACTGCCTTAGAAGCCTGACAAACCCAACTTGAAGGATGGCTTGGCTGATAACCTGATAAACCCATATGTTGGCTTGGCTGTGTCTTAATGTGTTTGGCCTTGTGGGAAATCCTTGTCTGGTCTTTTGTATGAATGTTGGCTTGACTGTGTAGCCTGATAAACCCAGCGGTGTATTTGCTTGTTAGCTGACAGCCTGATAAACCCACAGTGTTGGCTTGGCTGAGTTCTGTTGTACCCTGGGCTGTGTTTGCTTGGCTGAGCAAGTCCAAGAGACCCATCTATTAGAGAGTATGACAGCGGTTGGGTGTGATTGTTTGCTTAGCTGAGTAAGTCCAAGGAACCCGCATGTTATTGGTTTGTTCCCTAGCAGCCTGATAAACCCAATTTCTTATTGGCTTGGTTGGACAGTCTGTGAAACCCAATGGTGTGTTGGCTTGACTGTGGATGTATGGTTTTGGCTATGTGTGAGCCTGTTATTCCCTAGTGCCTTGTGAAATCATGCCCAGCTCGAGGGTGGCAGTGATGCTGAGAGATTGAGGAGCACACTGGCCTACCGTTGGGTGGAAAGTTGCAGCGACGTAGCTAGTTGCGGGCCATCTTCCTTGCAAGATAAGTATTCTTGTCTATTTCATCTCTGCAATTGTATTTGTTTGCTTAAGTAAATTATGGTGAATATGCTTAATGCTTGAATGAATGTATTTGCTTCTGCTGTATCTTAACGCATATGTGTATAATTTTATGTTTAATGCATGGAATCCTCGTATGGATGATTGCTTCCGCTGTATAATTGCATGTTATACTTTTGTATATGTTTTAATCCAAGGCATGTTCATGTTTTTATGTTAATGGGACTAAATCGCCCATTTGACAGCAAGAACACCTTAGTCGTGTCCTCTCCATCGTCGGTATGAGGGGCGGGGACGTGACACCATGCTAGACACTATCCAAAGTCTTGCGGAATTTTATTAGGTTTTATCTAAGATTTTTTAATTTTTGGTGATTAAAAATTGTCCCTCGGCATAAAAATGTTGTAATAAAAAGAGGGTTAAGTGGCATATAATGCCCATGAATAAAGGTATGGGTACTCAAAACCAATGGCATGAGTCCCCCTACATCCTTGGGGAAAGTTTGAAGTCATTCGGACATGTCTTGCTAAGGTTTTGGTCACATTTTCCAAAGTTAATCAAGGAAATCAAGAAAATTGGCAATTAATTAGCAAGCCAAATTTTGGAAAAGTACCTAAAGTCACTTGGAAGGGGAAAATTAAGTTTCTAAGTGTTATGTTATGTTCCTAAGGTGACTTTAAAAGAAAAACGAGGCCTCACATGCAAGTGTTTCACAAGAATGAAGATGTCGCCAAAGGGGGGGCACCCTCTCTACCATGGAAATTGAGATAATTAAAAATAAGCCAAAGTAAAAGGGTCCCACTTTGGTGGTCCCCCCCTTTAGGCCTAGAATGAAGATTAAAAATATTATAAGGAGGTTTTCCCCCCATTTCTACTTGATTTCTCAACCTAGTAGATGCTCCCAAGAGAAGTGGTTCCCCTCTTTGAGCTCCCACTCTCTCATTTTGACAAGTGGCTTGCATGCACTTGGGCTCTCTCCTCACTCATTTCCTATTTAAGGAGGCTTCCCCTCCTCATTTGAGGGAGAATCTCTCATGCTCTCACTCTCTTGCTCTCTCTTGCTTCCATTTTGCCTCATTCTTTGAGATAGTTGTAATATCCAACCATTGGGCATTTTTAATAAAAAGCTTTGGAGGAGATCTTGTGTTGTTTGGTGGTGACTTGTTCCCATTTTCTCAAGTTTTTTCAAGTACAAGTGGGGCCAAAGAGGCAAACTGTTTTGCCTTGGTAAGATCTTCTTAGTTTGTGTAGATCTTATGAGTTTTTCTCTCCTGTATTCAAGCATTTCTTGGTTGAATAGTTTGATTTCTTTAATCATTGTGAGAATCCCACCTCTCTTTGTGTTTGTTTAGCTTATCTTTCAAATTGCAGGTTATCCAGATTGAAGAGTGGGATTATTTGGTTAGATGCCCCACTTCTTCAACCATTTGAAGAGCAAAGAGCACACTAACTCCTTACTTCAAAAAAAAATCTGCATTTTTCTTTATCTTTATTTGCATCTCCGAGTCTAGTTTAAAATTTAAATCTTCATTTTATAAGTTATTTAAAGCCATTGATTCTATAATTTTTATTAGATATCTTGAGCAAATTTTTACACTCGTATGCAAGGTGTCCCAAAGTGATTTTGGGCATCTTTTCCCATTTTTTGTTTGTTGTGTTTTTGGCAGGTTTAGGGTTTTACAAGGTGAAACTTTGTCAAAATTTGGGCAGATAATAGTGCAAAGAACCCCAAGGGTCACCACTTCAAAACCCATTGCCTCAAAGTGGTCAAATCCTCATTCTCTTGCTCATTTTTCCTTATCTAAAGGTGCTGAAATTTCTGTCATTGTAACAAGTCCAAAAGAGTCTCTTGGACTTGAATCTTTGTTTGATTTTCGAAGTTATATTTGAGGTATATATTTTGGCCATCCCTTGCATGCAAAGGAGGTGGGGCTTGCCCACCCTTGCATTGCAAAGTGAAGAGGGGCTAGGGCTTGTTATTTTCAATTATTTACTTTCAATTGTTTTCCCCATCTCTTCTTTAGGAAGAGAGTTGTGTGGCTAAGTTAGCATTTGTTATTCTTTAAAATTGGTCATCCATTGCATGCAAAGGAAGTTGGGCTTGCCCACCCTTGCATAGCAATTGAAGAAGGGCTAGAGGAATTAGTTTTCATATCCGCAAGTTTTTTTTTGTTGCCCCATCCTTTCCATTTGGAAAGTGGATTGAGTGGCTAATATTAGTTTGTTATTTAGCTTTATTTTATTTTTTTGCCTACACCTTGTTAGTGATTTGGCTTTGCCATCCTTGCAATATTGTGTTGGCTAGTGTAGTTAAATCTCTTTTAAGTTTTTATTCCTTTTTTTGAAGTAAATAAACATTGCCCCAATCTTCGCCCCGTATTCACTCCCCTTGCCGGTTGGTCCGACCTTGGGTGACAAGAAAGGGAGAATATTTGAGTTGGCTAGATTAATAGGCACCCAACTTTTATCTTGATAAGAAATTGAGAAAACAAAGGTTGACCTGTGGAGCTAGAGGGGGAGAGGATGTTGGGAGCCTCGTTGCACTTAGTGTCCTCTTGTTGAGCGCCCAGCAATCTTTGGGATTGACTTGTGGAGATAGAAGGGAACCTTGTGTTCTCTTGTTGAGCACCCAACAATCTCTCTCAAATCGTAAGAAATAAGTGTTAGGGGTAGACACATTAGATAGGTTGTAATTTTATTGTTTCACACATTAATCCCCTAAGTTCAAGTGAGACCTAAAATGAACTAAAACTTACAGGACCACTTGCAAAACACTACAATCTCTTGTTTCATTCACAATTTTTCTTTCAAAGCATTTTCAGATCAAGTTACATTTCATGGTTACATTTCGTTTAATGCAAGTTAAGTTATGTTAATGAGCAATTTATTGTATTCAATGATCTAAGGATTTGGGAAGCATTTCATTGCAAATTCTTGTCTATCTTGTATTTTTACATTATTGTGTATTGTATTTTCCAAAGTCCAATAGAATAGGCATTGGACTTGAATAGTTGTTTTTGTTTTTCTTGTAATTGCATTTGATTTAATTCGAAAGCAAGGTGTGCCTGTCATTGAAAACTATTGCATCTCTGCATGGTTGTTTGTCATCAAACTTAATTTAAACCTTTATAAATTCTAACTCCCGATTAAAATATTTAAGAAACTAAGTAAGTAGGGACTACCCCCTTGACCTTTAGGGAGTTGGGTCTAAACGGAGGAGTTAGGAATCGAGGTGACATTGGGTTCTAAACTCATAGTTGCCCTCAAGAACACACCTAGCGGTTGGGAGATTTTTCTGTGGCGGCAACAAGACCTGTCAAGTTAAAACCAACAAATCTCACCAATGTACAAAAATAAGCACGTGCCTGAGATGAAAGGAAAATTTCCTGGAATCCTTCTTGAATGAAGTACTTTTGATTGGAGTCACCAGATAAGACCTGCAGGGTTAGTCCTTAATAATATGTCTTTAATTATCAAGCAAGGACTTAACTCAAGTTTTTATCGAATGTCATTCTTTCCAAGGATGTGAAAACATGACCTAAACCAACCACCTCAAGTATCTTGAAATGTCCACGACAGCGACGACAAAAATGTTACCATTCAAACTAGTAGTCTAGGTATTTGTAGCACAACTTGGAGTACTTGCTAGTGAAAGGTAAGCATGGGAGAGATTCGAACCCAATGTCACCTCAGCTCAATCTCTCAACTACTTCGGGAACTCCTCAACCCAACAGAGAGCCCTAATTAAGATACATGTCGACACAACACAGATACCTTCCAACAACCTTTATGACATAGATCAGTGCCTTATATGGAGTCAAATCAATAAATAAAAAAGACAATCTGAACTACAGAGAAGTTAAATCAACCTAACACTAACCTCAATTTCTTACCGAATGTCGTTCTTTCCAAGTATGTGAAAACATGACCTAAGCAAACCACCTCGAGTATCTTGAAATGTCCCCGGCAGCGGCGCCAAAAGTGTTCCATTCAAACTAGCAGTCTAGGTATTTGTAGCACAACTTGGAGTACTTGCTAGTGAAAGGTAAGCATGGGAGAGATTCAAACCCGATGTCACCTCTACTCAATCTCTCAACTACTTCGAGAACTCCTCAACCCAGTGGAGAGCCCTAATTAAGATACATGTCAACACAACACACAGATACCTTTCAACAACCTTTATGACATAGATTAGTGCCTTATATGGAGTCAAATCAATGAATAAAAAAGACAATATGACCTATAGAGAAGTTTAATCAACCTAACACTTACCCACCACAAATGATAACATAGATTATGCAGCACAATTTCACATATCCCAATGAATATCACATAGCCGAAGAGACACCTTAGAAAGGTGCGCCCTTAGTGAGAGAAGGTCAAGAAAGTCAAGGCGAGGTCAAAGATAGCCTCACCAGCAGCAGGCTAGGGTTTGTGAGGTATGGCAATTTCACATTTCCCAATGCAAGTGCTCAAACCAAGACGCCCTTCAAGATTTGTGGATAATTCAACTAGGGCAAAATTGATGGTTGGACCAGAATTTGAAATTCCAAATATTTTTAGGTTTTTGAATTTATGTAAATTTTTTGGACTTTTTTTGACAATATATAATTTTTAGGGTTTTTCATGCATAAAATGAGGATGCCCTTCAAGATCTGTGGATAAACACACTAGGTCGAATATGTAGGAAAGACCAAAATTACAAACTCGCGACTATTTTTGAATTATGAATTTTGTTATGTTTAGGGTTTCTGATTTTTCCAAATTTTTTAGGGTTTTTCTGGTTAAAATGCATCCCTAAACTACTCTAAGCTACATGCAATGCAATTAAATATAATACAAATGAGATGCATAAAATTTAGGTAAAATGCCAAGACTAGGGGGTTTTAAGGTGCCACCTCAAACCCTAGGGCATAAGAGATGAGTGATCAACCTCCCTCTTGAGATGTTTCTCTAGGATTGCACATTAGGGCCTCCCACAACAACATTCTAGGGCTTGTTGAGGGAGCGTAATTAGAGCAAAAACAAATATCCAAGGCCCAAACAAGGGAAAACTCCTTCAAGAAGAGATTTTCCACCATACAAAGTTGACAAAAGGATAGTAAGAAACCCTAATTCAAAGATGAGTGATCAACCTCCCTCTTGAGATGTTTCTCTAGGATTGCAAATTAGGGCCTCCCACAACAACATTCTAGGGCTCGTTGAGGGAGCCTAATTAGGGCAAAAACAAATATCCATGGCCCAAACAAGGGAAAACTCCTTCAAGAGGACATTTTCCACCATACAAAGTTGACAAAAGGCAAGCAAGAAGCCCTAATTCAAAAAGAATGCAACATCAACACCACAATTCAATCCACATAGAAGCATAAAACTTATCAACATCTTTGTGCATGTTTTAGTCCAACAATGTGCATCAACCATGTATGTGCAAGGAACCAAAGACAAAACACTTCGATTTTCACCTTAAGCCAAATAAGACATCATCAAGAGGTGCACCTCACATCAAGAACCCATAGAGTAAGAGAACGATAGCAATAATCATTTTTATCCCAAGTCTTGTGTCTTACAAATGAGTTCATAATGGATATTTATATCCATCCTAGCACAATATTTAATTTTTTATCAAGCCTACATGTCTTAATTTGTCAATTTAAAATTAAAACAATAAAATACTAAAATAATCTAAATTAAGACAAAATTAGAGAATGTCACCCGCATGTTGGGGATAAGACCCTAAAACTAGCATAAAATGATGAAAAATGCTATATAAGCAAGCTAAGGCCTCACTGTGACGACAAGAGTGAGCCTTGTTAGATTTTTACAAGATTATAGCAGTATAACTTTATTGCAAATGAACAATAGGATCTCTAGAAGAAAGACAAAGCACAGAAACAAAGAACACAAGAGTTTATCCTGGGAAACCCAATCGAGAGAAAACCCATCAACCTTCGTATAGAGATGATCAATCCCGAGAACAGAGTACAAGAAGAGGGAGAGAAAGAAGAAAGGCTCTCTAATAGAAAACCCTAGAAAAACATTGCTTCTCCTACTGGAGCGAACTTCTCCTTCATTAGGCAAACTTGCTTGTTGAGCTGTGTGTCCAAATGAGGCGTCCAACGTCTCTATTTATACACTTTACAAAACTAACTTTTGACCCTAACTGGGCCGACTTACCTTGGGGGAAAATAAAAATAATAAAAAATAATTTTATTTTAATTCTAAACTTCCCCAAGGTTTACATTGATTATTTCAAGGGTTTACATGAATGACTACATTAGTATGATCTCCATAGGAGGTACAAAACAATATGATTAAAATTACAATAAGAATAACTTCCGGAGTTGCACAAAATCCAACACTCCCTCTCAATAAGGAAGGTATTCTTCGGATATGGACATCATCAGCATCACGATCATCTGGGTCTCTTCCATACAGCTCATATGTCTCGATCATCTCTATACATACTGAAGGTTGTCAACACGATCTTTTTTCATCAAAAGGTGTCATCATGCATCTGATCCACTCAGTCCATCGGTGAATCTATCAGCTCTACAACTTTGCACAGTCCATCGAAGAGTCATCGTCATCATATGTTTGATCCACACATTCCATCAGTTCTACATCTCTGCACGGTCCATCGGACAGTTGTCATCATACATTCAATCCACACAGTCCATCGATGAATCCATCGGCTCTACAACTCTATAGAGTCCATCAGAGAGTCATCGTTGTCACATGTCGGATCCACGCAATCCATCGGTGAATTCATCAATTTTGCAACTCTGCATGGTCCATCGAAGAGTTGTCATCATACATCTGATCCACACAAACCATTGGTGAAACCATCAAAGAGAACTACAATCAATGGCTCGTCTACAACCAGTCTGTCTCTACTGTCGATGGGAATCTCCCATACCTGGCTGAGAACCTGGACATGCTTTACACGACCATCTACTACCTCTTCATCTCTACCGCCGATGGGATTTCTCCCATACCAGGCTAAGAACCAGGACGAGCAGAGGCACCAGTGTACATGACCATCTACTACATGTCCGTCTCTACTGCCGATGGGATTTCTCCCACACCAGGTTGAGAACTAGGACAAGCAGAGGCACCAGTGTACACGACCATCTACTACCAGTCTGTCTCCACTGCTAATGAGATTTCTCTCATACCAGGCTGAGAACCGAAACGAGTAGAAGCACCAGTATAGAAGCAAGGTAGACGTCTGAATCACCTTTCCCTCTCAAGGAGGGATACATTTCCTTCTACTCCAAGTCTTCCAAGAAAGTATTCAAACTTTGTCCTGGGAAGAGGCTTGGTAAGAACATCTGCAGTCTAGTCATCTGTTGACATGTATTGTAGCTCGACTGCACCCTTCTGCACCATATCACGAATGAAGTGATATTGAATCTCTATATGCTTTGACTTATTGTGAAACACAAGATTCACTGACATCTGCACACAGCTTTGGTTGTCACAGTGAATCACAATTGGTCCTAGCATCTAACCAAACAGTCCTGCAAGGAGTTTTCGAAGCCATACTGCTTCTCAAACTGTTGTACTAATAGCCATATACTCGGTCTCTGTTGTACTGAGTGCTACTGAGGTCCGCTTCCTGTTGCACCAAGAAATAACTACAAAACCCAAACTGAAGCAACATCTGGAAGTACTCTTCCTATCTGTAGTGCATCAATCTTAATCTAAAAGTCCTTGCAATCTCAAGTCACATTCTGAAGCATATCTCAATCCATATCCCACAGTGCCACGCAAATATCCGAGTACATGTTTTGCAATAGTCAATGAACCTGCCTCGGCTCACTCATGAACGGGCTGAGAGCAAAACATATATCTGGCCTGGTGTTCGTCAGATACATTAGCGATCCAATCAACTAACGATACATGGTGGGATTAATCAAGTCGGAATCTAAAGTTGAGACCCTCAACTTCTTCAGGTTTGCATCCATCAGAGTAGACATGGACTTGCAGTCCAACATTTCAAATCTCTTCAACATATTGATGGTGTATTTTCCTTGAATTAGGAAAATTTCCTTCTGCCTCTACCATACTTCTAATCCCAAGAAGTAATGCATCAATCCAAGATCTTTCATTTCAAACTCAGAGGCAAGCTTCTTCTTACACCATGAAATCAACTTCTCATTTCTTGTGAGAAACAAGTCATCGACATACAAAACTAGAATTAGTGGCTCATCTTCCAGAATCTTGAAGTAAAGATTGGGATCTGCATCACTCTTGATGAATCCCAAGCTCACCAAGTATTCATCTATCCGTCCATACCAAGCACAAGGTGCTTGCTTGGGTCCATATAGAGCCTTTTTCAGCTTGCAGACGTAGGGCTCCTTCCCATGGACAACAAACCCATCTGGTTGTTCAATATAAACTTCTTCCTCAATTACACCATTGAGGAAGGCGGTCTTGACATCCATCTGATGTAGCTCCCATCCAATAGCTGAAGCAATAGAAATAATGGTCCTGATGGAAGTATGTCGAGCCACGGGAGCAAATTTTCGTCGTAATCAACTCCCTTTTTCTGAGAGAATCCTCTATGAACAAATCTAGCCTTGTGTTTTTCCACATTGCCATCTAATTTATGTTTAATCTTGAAAATCCACTTGGAAGTCACTATTGACTTCCCCTAATGTCTCGGTACAACCTCCCATACATCATTCTTCATAATGGATTGGTATTTGTCCATCATGGCATCCTTACAAACTTGGTGCCTGGATGCTTCTTCATATGTGGTCGGTTCTGAGTCAATGATGTGACTCATTAATGCTACATAACTCGAGAACCTATAAGGTCTTTTGCTTTCCCGAAAAGTACCATGTCGAGCTTCATGCCCCTTTGCATCCTGCAGTGTCTGTTGTTCCCATCTGGGCCTCTCTCGGCCTACTGCAATGTTTGTGGGAGCATCAACTGGCTCAACTAGATCAATGGAGTCAATCGGTTCTTCCTTTGGTAACTCCCTCTGAATTGTTGGAGGGGAAGATGGTCTCATCTCTTCATTGTCATCAATCTCCATGTCATATCCTCTTCCTTTCTAGATAGCCATTTCTTCTTCAAAGGACACATCCCTTGTAAAGTCCTCATCTGATTAGGCATTGAGGACCAAAACCGCTAACCTATGTGATTCATATGGGTTCGAGCGGTTACTGATAGTTAGGGAATCATCTAAGGACTGATGCCATCTATAGAAAATCTAGGGCATCAATATGTTATCACCATTAGGTCAAGAAGGGCCACCGGGGCCAAAGGCCACCATCATGCATGTCATCTAAGCATTATTTAATGATGCATGCACTCATTTAAGTCTCCATGCGCATGCATGCAAGTCAACTACAAATTAGAAATTAAAGTGACCTAATTAGGTCAAAGGTTAGGGTTTTCGTAGTTAAAAGTTATAAAAGGAAGATAAAGTGAAAGGAGACTTAATTTTGATGATTATTAATTTGGAGCTCTTGAATAGCAGCACAGCAGTTGGGGTTGGAGACGGCATCTTCAGCTAGCGGGGTTTCGGTAGTGAGATATTTGCCCTAGTCTCATTCAAGGTAAGCCATACAGGTTCACCATTTGCTCTTCCATTCATTCATAGTTATCCAGTATACGGCATAGATTGTTGCAGGGGCATGTGTGCAGTCGTAAGGGGTTTTCAGCCAGAAAGCCCTAATAATTCGCTAGGTCTTCAGATCTCAATTTTACTTCGAAACCCAGGCACTATTCTCATCATCAGCATCTTACTCCAGTACCCGGTGATTATCAGATCCGATCGTGCTCATCCTGAGCAGTTATCAGCCATTTCGGGATCAGGGGGCATGAGCAGCTGCACCTCTAGAACAATTCGTTAGCCTGCCTAGAGACCTCAGAATTTCCGCATGTGCCAGGCATTCTCTCCGGCACGGGAAGGCTATCAGTCCTGCAAATCAATAGCTTCATCGGACACCTCCTTCACTGAAAACGTCACCCTTAGCTGATCTGGGGTTCGTGCTGCTGGGGTATCACCGGAAGCAGAAGATATCAGTTCATCTCCGATTCAGCTCTTGATGCATGCATACTCTCTCAGGAGCAGTCCAGCCAGCTTATCAGTGGTAAGTGTTCATTCTATCCTACAAACCCTACCCTAATTTTTGCTATAAAATAGGGAATTTTGCATGGCAGTTTGCATGCCCGATTGTATCAGCATATTTGCATAGAATTAGAAAATATCGGGAATTGGGATATTACATCCCTGCTAACTTCGATTTGCTTCGATCCTGGAATGTAAATTCTATAGGCCTTTGAAGGCTCACTATATCCCACGAAAGTCCCCTTCTTTCCCGAAGGTTCCAATTTCGTCCTTTTCTCCTTGGACACATGTATGTAGACTAGACAGCCAAAGAGACGAAGGTGGCCCGCTTTGGCTTCACTCCTGTGAAGCCTTCTTCTGGAGTCATGTTCTTCAAGATTCTATGAGGGCATCTGTTTTGTACATAGACAGTTGTTCTGGAATCTTCTTCCCACAAGAACAATGGTAGACTCTGGTCATGTATCATGGCTTTGGATGCCTCCACAATTGTTTGATTCTTTCCTTCAACAACCCCATTTTGTTGAGGGTTGTAGGGAACTGTAAGCTCCCTCTTAATTCATGCTTCGTTGCATAAATCATTAAACTCTGTGGATGTATACTCTACACCATTGTCTGATCTCAGAGTCTTGATCCTCTTTCCTGATAGATTCTCGACTTGTGCTTTGAATTCTTTGAACTTATTGAGCACTTCCTCGGATTCCTTTATATTGAAAAAGTATATCCATGTCTTCTGTGAGTGACCGTCAATAAATGTTACATAGTAGTTGTAGCCTCCCAGTGAAGCAACAGTCATAGGTCTGCACAAGTCGGAGTGCACTAAATCCAATATTTCCTTGGATCTACTCTCACTCTTCAGAAAGGATCCCTTAGTATTCTTGCCAAGCGTGCATCCCTTGCAAACTCCATCATGATCCATGTGAAGTATTGGTAGACCTGTCACGATATTTCTTAATGCTGGGAGAGATCTATAGTTGATGTGAGCTAATCTTTTGTGCCATAGCTTACCCATGCTGATGGAGTCATGAACTAGTGCTTGAGCTGGTGGAGTGTTCAATCGATACATGTTCCCCTCTCTTACTCCAATTTCTTTCGTTGTGTCCATGCTTGAGTTCTTATGCCAAGCAAGCACTTTCCCATCTGAAAATGCAACTTTGTATCCCTTGTCCTCCATGGCGGACATAGAGACAAGATTTCTTTTCATACCAGGAAAATACAACACATTATTCAAATGTAACGCATCTTTAGATTCTAATTGAAGGTAGGTAGCCCCAGTTCCCTTCACAATATAGTTGGCATCATGTCCAAGTACAACACAGAGATGAGAATCTTTCTCAACTATTTCTGAAAGATTTTCTTTATATCCTATCATATGCCTGGAAGCACCACTATCTATGAGCCAAGTGTCACTAGTGGTGGGAACAGTACCTGATAATGCTGATATGAAGAAGAATTTTGTACGGCCTTCACTCCTTTGCTTCTTGTGATGATGAATTTCTTCTACATCAATTGTTGAGGCTTCATGTTTCCTTTTGCTTGAATTTGGACATTTGTTTGCATAGTGACCATATTTCTTGCACTTGAAGCATTGTATTTGTGATAGATTCTTCTTCTTTTCTTGCTGATCTTAAGAAGGGCTTGGTCTTCTACCTTGATGCTTATGGTGATGAGATTTCTTCCCTTTCCCTTGCCTTTCTTGGCATGGGCCATGAATGCTTGATTCTCCTCAAGTTGGGTGCCATGAAGTCTTTGTCTTGCTGCAATTCTCGTTTCCTCATGAGTGCAATATGCCCATAATCTGTCAAATTTGGGCAACTTGGTGTGTCCACTGATGGTTTGGATGAAAGATTCCCAAGATGGTGGAAGCCCATTTAGGTTAGTCATGACAAACTCCTTATCTTCAATAAGTTCTCCACTGGATCTCAGCTGATCCTCATGAAGTATGAGGAAATTGACTCAGACGTGGCCATCTTCATGTTTGATAGTTGGTTCCTCAATGTGAGAGTCACATTGATGTAATTGTGCTCAAATAGCTTCCTTAGGGTTTTGAACATCTTCATAGCCGTCTTCTTTTGTTAAATTTGAGGAACCAAGTGGTCTTTGACTTAGTCCACTAGTATTCTCTTAACTCGGGCATCATTCTTCCTCCACTGGGAGTTGTCTTCTTTAGCTTCTGGTTCTGGGATCTTCTCATTGACGAACTTCAAGAGATCATTTTCTTACAAGAAATGAAGTTGGTGGCTCCATCAAGATGATCTTCAACCTTCATTCCAATCATCTTGACTGCAGATTTGAACCAGAAACCCTAGCAAGAGCTAAGTCAAAAATGAAAGTTATAATTTTGTGAAACTAACCTCATAGATAGATGCGCCCTAGCAAGGCGAGTTGAGGGATGGTGAGGTTGAGCCAAACCTGTGGACTGATCAGCTCAAAACTTGAAACCCTAATTTCCGCAGTAGCTGCAACAGTGTAATTAGGTCAAAAATGAAACTTCTCAAAATTTAATTCTTCCTTCACCAAAAGATGTGCCTCCCTTAGAGCAAACTTTCCAAGTCTCTTTTTCTCTAGAAATGATGAGGAAAGGCCTTCAAATAGCAAGCCCTAGTTCCCAGCAATGGCTTCTTCTGGAACTACTCTGATACCATGTTAGATTTTTACAAGATTATAGCAGTATAACTTTATTGCAAATGAACAATAGGTTCTCTAGAAGAAAGACAAAGCACAAAAACAAAGAACACAAGAGTTTATCCTGGGAAACCCAATTGAGAGAAAACCCAACAACCTTCGTATAGAGATAATCAACCCCGAGAACAGAGTACAAGAAGAGAGAGAGAGAGAGAAGAAAGTCTCTCTAATAGAAAACCCTAGAAAAACATTGCTTCTCCTACTGGAGCAAACTTCTCCTTCACTAGGGGAACTTGCTTGTTGAGTTGTGTGTCCAAATGAGGCGTCCAGCCTCTATACTTATACACTTTACAAAATTGTATTTTGACCCTAACTGGGTCAACTTGTCTAACTAACTGGGGCAGACTTACCTTGGGGGAAAATAATAAAAAATAATTTTATTTTAATTCTAAACTTCCCCAAGGTTTACATTGATTCTTTCAAGGGTTTACATGAATGATTACATCAATATGATCTTCATAGGAGGTACAAAACAATATGAAAAAATTACAATAAGAATAACTTTCTAAGTTGCACAAAATCCAACAAGCCTAAGGGGGATGTCATGCCCCTACTAACCCCAGAGTGATAAAAAAATCCCCTCAACGTCCCCCTTGCCCTAGCTTGAGACTTGATCAAACGAAATAGTCATAAGGTTGTTTTGGCTAGAAAATCATGGTGGTCATGTAACCCAAAGGCCCACCATTGGAAGCACTGGACACCAACTCCAGGGCTAAAAAGCCCCATAAAGGGAAGTCAACAATGCCACTAAGCCATAGTACTTCCAGTTCCAAAAGTAAAACCAAGGGGCCCAGCCATAGCCAACCATACACAGAGAGCCCCACACTTGGCCTTTTGAAAAAATTTAGCCCTTCTCTACCAAACGACCTGCTGGAACGTTGTAGAACTGCAAAACGTAACATGTTTCAAGAGAAATAGAACCCCCCCTATAGAAGAATGAAAAGCTAATCCAAAGAGGGTGCTTTCTAAATTGGTTGCTCAAGAAAAGAAGAGGTCCTGAAGGACCTTAAAGAGAAAGGAATTCTCAACAAGTCAGATATGTATGCACGACTCCCAAGTAAATACCATTTTAATCAACTTGTCAATTTATTCCTTAGAGAAAATATGTGAGAAGGGTGTTTTTCCTCCTAGCAATGCTGGTACTAAATCACCTTTTTGTGTCATTCATTTGTCTTTTATTTGTGCATGTTTTGTTGTGTCTTCCTGCACCCTTGTTTTCATTTTCTCAGTCTACTTGTGTATGTCATTCCTGATCTTGCAATTGGAGAAGGTCAATATTGTTCATGTTATTTTAAGATTTTGAAGACTTTAAAGATATTTTTATTGTTTCTGTGGCTGCCTTCATGCTCAACCTATTATGAACTTTGACAAATGGATTTATCTCCCTTTGAGAGTTATGAAATTTCAGACCCCTTTTGAAAATCAACAATATTTAAGCTTTTTCCCTTTCCCAGTATCTGTGTTGAGTGGTTATATGAATTATAAAATATGCCATCATTTATATCAGTTGGTTACCATTAAGTCACACAGAAGTTTATCTTCAAGTTATTTCTATTTTGAGGTTAGTGAATGCTGATTGGAAAAAAACATCGACACACAGTGACATAGCATGGCAATGACATGGCATGCAATGACGAAATGGCATAGTAATGTTAATTTTGACCTAGGACGTGTTTAAACACTCATGCCTTCGGGTGGACAAGGGCACTTTAAAATGTGGTCCCTAGTCAAATTAAAAGGTGAGAATGACTTTCATAAAGTGACCTTTTAATAGATGTTTGAGTTTATATTTTAAAAGTGACTTTATGTGTTAATGACGGTGTGCATTAAATTCTCATTATTAATTAAAAAGTGCTTTTTTAATGAGGAAATGAGATGGCCCTAGATCTCATGTAGTTGGCTTTTAATCTAAGCCTTTGATCGCAAGGTGGAAGTTACTCAAACAAAAAGGGTTTGGAAAAGGCAAAGAGAGATCATTGTTCACCTTTAAGAGAGAATTTTGAGAGAGGAGCAAGAGAAAACCAGAGAAAATAAACCCTTGCAAAAATTCCAAATTCATGAAGAGGAGAAAGGGCACAAAAATCGAGGAAACTGTACCAGCAGATTTGCACGATTCCCTAGGCAGACCGTACAGCATTTATTGCAGGCATCTGTACAGCATTAAATGCAGGTCGTATAGTCTGTATAGTCGCACGTGTGAGGCCATACAGCACAAATTTTGAGGCAGCCATACAGCATGGAATTCGAGGTGAGCATGCACAAATTTCGAGGCATCCGTACAACACAAAAATCAAGGTTCGTACAGCATTTATCATCTGTACAGCAGCAGGTTTGGCACAGATTTTGAGGTCCGTACAGCCACACATGTGAGGCCGTACAGCACAGAAATCGAGGCAGCTGTACAGCAGTTTGTCAGTGTGAAGTTGGCACGAATTTCGAGGAGGAGATAAGTACTGTTGTAATTAATTTTGTATTTCTGCCTGAGGAATAAAATCTCTATAAAAAACAGGTTTTCCCTTCAGAGTTCAAAAAGAAAAAAAGAAATCTCGTGTGTTTTATGTTTTCAGTTAAATTTTTAAATTTTAATGCACATGCAAATGTTGGGGTTGGGCATAAACCATATGTTGAACTGAACTGAAACTGAAACCCGGTTGGGGTTCTTGAAAATTTTCAAGTAATGCCATGTTAGGGTAATGACTAATGACAAATGGCAGGGTGACCATTAACTCATGAAGAAGAACTTGGTTGACATCAGATGTTGGCTTCATCTTGCAGATTGTTGATGTCATAATGGTGGAATGAGACTTGCTGCTTAAGCATAGTTTCCTCCTGGATAACTTTCAGTATAACGGCCACAATATTAAAATATTTCAACCACAGCTCCGTTTTGAGCAATTCAAAGTGCATCAGAAACTAGATTCTGAGGGCTATGCAACCATGTAAGTTTGGTGCCATGAAACGCCCATCTTAGTTTCTGAAATTGCCGTACAACCTAAAAGTCGTGATCTTGTCATTTGATGGGCTACAATGTACTTGACTTTCCAGCCACTTTCCTCTGATTTTGCCTCTGGTCGTCCCCCATCAAAACCATCAGAACATATCCACAAACATCCGTATGTGTGTTTATAAGGAGCCATTTTTCTATCTTGTTCATCTAGCGCTACTTAAAATTGAAATGTTGGGAAATGGTGACTTTACATGCATAGAATCTTTACGTCTTTTCAGTCTTATGTAAATGTTATTTGGAAACCTATCTGCAGTCTTTCTTGTTAATGTTGGTGTGTGTCAAACTTTAATGAGTTTTATCTTTTTTATATTTTTTTTGGTACAAGTACTCTTCATTTATCAGAAATTGATAAGGTTAAGATAACTGCTCCTAAGGCAGAGGGAGTTCAGATTGCCATCACTTTTATGCAGTTTGTGCAAGGACAAAGGCTGAAGTAGAGTATTTATCAGCGGTCTACAAACGAATGAAGTGCTTAATAAGCATGGAGTGGGTGCCTAATAACAATAGAGTTTCCATTTGAACCCTGAGCTTCAACAGCTCAGTTTAAAACAATCAAAAGAGAAACAATTTAAAAAAACAACAACAACAAAAACTTCCTTCATGTCCGTTGGTTAGGATTCAGCCAACTAACCCTGCTTGGCAGCCTAAGTTTGTTGACCTATAAAAATAATAACTGGCAACTAGGCAAAACAAAACAACCTGTTGTACTGCACCAAATCTAGGCCTCCCTAATCCTAAAGCTAAAATTTTCCACTAATATCAACTTTTAAACAATACCAAATTCGATTGGGTAGCCTTATCCTTGATGGGTAATTTTAATGTCCGTCAAAATCCAAACTAGATATTAACTAAAATGAGAGGCGAATGAACAAACCGAATAGTTTGTTGAAATGGCTTGCTTGTCTAAGGTTGATTCTACAGAAATGGTGAAATTGTAAAGTACGAATGCAATCACTCCCGCTATAATTGCGCCCACCAAGGCCTGAACTGGCGAAGGGGAACCTTGTGCCTTCACTTCCTGGGAAACCTTCAGTTTTTCCAGGGCCTTCAGGGCTTCCGACTTGGCTTCTTCTCTCACACTTTCAACTCCTGAAGACCGAAATTTCTGCCTCATAATTCAGAAATCAAATCCATACATCAGACAACTTCCTTCTTCCCAGTGATAGAATTCAATATCATACAAAATCCATTGATATGATAATATGTCAACTAAACTAATACCATTTTAGTGGCTCTTTTGGCCCTTCTTTTCACGGAGCGATAAAGCAGAACCGCAATGGCACCTGTGAGCAGAACGCTGGCTGCTGTTTGCAGTGGAGAGGCCTCCGGAACTTCAAAGGGGTTGAGTCCCTGCGGTAATTCAACTGGCCCATCTTGTTCTTCTTCGTTACCATTATTTTCTTCGGCAAGATCAAACAAATGGCTCCCACTACTTCTAACGGCATTAATGCAGGAAGCCCTCCTGCCCACTGTACCGCCCACGGTACAAGAAGATTCCCGTGACAGAAGAGCGGTATTCGGTGCTAAAGCCCTAGTGTATCTAGCAGCTATGTTTGCATAGCAATTTGCAGGTAGCAGTTCACCAAATCTGGTTTCATTACTTGAATGTATGAAGAATCTGTCAAGGCGGGCAGAGGAGAGAATTTGGAAATCCATGGTCACTCATTGAACTAAGGTGTACAGGCTGGACGATAGATAGCTGTTAGCATAATATCCTTCCGTTGGCAAAAGCAATGTGTGGATTTGGTAACATGTTAGTTTTCTGTTTTCCGGTTTTTTCTCAATTAATTGGATGGACAGATGAGAAAGGATTGTAATTTGTGTCCAGATTTGTTTGATTATGCATATATGGGTTTCCCTTTGTTGGCGCGTGTGTTACTTTAATAATATTGCGTGGTAACTGCAAAATGAAACAAGTGAAATTAGCAACATAGTTGCTAAGTACCTGTTTTTTAAAAAAGTTTGAAGAAAACAGTAATAAGCTTGATTTTTTAAGTGGTATAAAGAATTAAACATTAATAAATATATAACCCAAAAGAACAAAAATAAAAATGAAATATAAAAAAAAAATCATACTAATATTAACATTAATAAACTTTAGATTTTTAAATCAAAATAATTAAATATAGAAAAAATAGCATTAAATGTATATTTTATAATATGCAACATTAAATGTATATTTTATATTTCTTTAGAATATTATAATGAGATTAAATGAGAGTTGGAATATTAGATTTTTTTAGAGTGTGGTACACATTATGTATGGGACTTTAGTTATGTTAATGAGAGGTTGATCATGGAGAAAAATATACTCAAGAACCATTAATATTTTTTGATGAAGTCTATAAAAACTTGTGAATAGATTATTATGAGTTTTTTAAATATGATCACTAGGTAATAATTTGTGGGTTGGGAAAAGTTTGTGTTGTCTGTCTAGAAAGGCATATACAAATGGAAAGTGCCCATACCTTGATTCCAAGGCATACGAGTCATCTTAATGTCGTGATTTGAACTTGGGTGGGGAGAATAACATCCAATCCTCCCAACCACTCGATCACACTCTAGTTAAGAGTATTCCTTAAAAAATAAAACATCCAACAATTTCTATTGCTTGCTAATTATGATATGCATCGAGCTTTCCCTTAATCATGGTATTAAAGTTAAGGATTAGATGATGTCAATATATGCACCCAACTGTTATTACAACACATAGATAAATAAATAAATATATGTATATTTAGAGTACAAACTAACTATTATCTATATAGTTAGTTAGTCTATAAATGGAATACGAAATTTTTAGAAACATAAAACTTTATCTTAAACAAAAATCTATTAAAAAGATTTTACATATTTTTAATATGATGATTTGGAACTTAAGACTTAAAGCCTTTTTTCAGCACATAGACAAATCAAAACATATTTTAACACTTACCATTCAAAACTCGATTTAATTAGTTCACCTAACCTAAAATTAATAATAATAAATTTTTTTAATCAAAATTTAAAGGAGAAGTCTAGGGAAGGGACAAATTTCCCTAAACCTCTTTTACCAGAATCCAATGTTTTTCTTTTTTTTTTTGCAAATTTATTAGTATTTCAATGGTGATTTTGAAGGTATAAATAGATTCAACACCTTCAGAAACCTCAAGACACCCAAAATTTTGAAATTTAACAA
>LPNX010634252.1:108989-278567 GCA_001517045.1 Pseudotsuga menziesii
CAAGTTTCCGAAATTTCGATGACATAAACACAAATTTGGTAATTTAAATGCAAACGTCTGTTACGGCCGCGAGCGTGAGATGCAGCAATAGAGGCACGCAAATTGGGGAAATTTACGGTATCATGTTGCATGTCACTATAGCCACTGATGTGAAACGAGCATCACGAAATTGACAGGGTTGCGTGGGAGATAGACGAGCCGTCTCATAATTTATTTTAATTTTAAAAAGTTTAATTTAATTTTAAATGTCATTGGTATAATAAATGACATTAAATTTTAAAAAAACTTAAAAATAAGTGTTGTTAGCTTATTAAGATTTGTTAAGCTTTAGATACTTGTTAAAGAAATTCTATAATTATAAAAACAAACAGAGTGCCCGACAGGTGGCCTAATTTTATGTTTCTTATAGCAAACTCCAGTGCTCTTATTTAAAACTATTTCGTTAATTTTATATTTTTATATATCGATATCTATTTTGTTATCTTCACTTGTGGGCTTCCAATGTCAACACTTTCTGGAACCAATAACAGCAAAGTGGGCAGGGCAGGGTGAAGTCGCGATGCTCCCAAGTCACATAGTGAATAGCAGGGTGCCAATGTGAAGAGTTCGTAAGGAGTTTGAAACTTTCAAGTTATTCTAAGCAAATTTGCCAATGTTCTTGCATACTACCTATAAATTACAATTAAGTAAACTATAGACTATGGAATTCATTACCTACGGATTTTAATATAGTAATGAGAATTTGCTTGGCATTTATGGCGTAATACTGTCGACGGCCTCTTTTCTTCGTTGGGAATCAGGATAGCTTATTTTCAACTTATCAGCTCACCGCCCATAATCACTTTCACATTATAAAAGTACTTAATTCAGATTCAGTGTCGATGCCAGCGAAGAACAGCTTGCATGTCTTGTACTTCAGTGATGTCATAGCGTCCATGTGTCATTTGAAAACTAGATACCAAATTCCAATGCCGACATCATGTTTGATTAGCCAATGAAAAGTTTACAAATTTGCAAATAAATACATTTTTATTGAAATTAAAATTCATTATTTACAAAGTTCTAAAGTTAAACTTTGTAAATGCTATTTTTAATTTTTGAACTAATGCAAAGTCAAGGGAGGTGGACTTGCAACCGATTACAATATACCTGCTGAGGCAGGTATAAAAAGGCGAGTAGCACGATGGTACCTAACGTGACTTCATACGTCCAGATCTTATTCTGGTACTAGGTAATGAAATAATAATCTAGGGCCTGGTTTACCTTTGATTTTTAATGTCACTTAATTTTTTACCTTTAATTTTTAATGCCACTTAATTTTTTACCTTTAATTTTTAATGTCGAAATTAATGGTTTACTTTTTATTTTCAATGTCACTCAAGTTGAAATAGTAATCTAGGGCCTGGTTTACTTTTTATTTTCAATGTCACTCAAGTTGAAATAGTTACCACATGTTGAAATAGTAATATAGGTTTTCAATGTCATTCAAGTTGAAATAGTAATTTAGGACATGTCGCTCAAGTTGAAATAGTAATTTAAACTTTAGCGCTGTATCAAACACTTCCTATGTTGAAATAGTAATCTAAATTCTAGCGCTCTATCAAACACTTTCTCTTGGATTTCACTACTTAATCGACCATTTGCACCAATCGGACGCCTGGCTCGCGTGAGCAGTCACATCAAACGTTGCCAGTCGTCCGATCGGTGCAAATGGTCGGGTAAGTAGGTTACTCCCTTTCTCTTTATGTTGAAATAGTAATCTAAAAATTAGTTTTTTTATCAAATATTTCCTTTTTGTGTTGAAATAGTAATCTAAACTTTAGCTTTTTATCAAATATTTTCTCTATCAAACATTTTCTTTATGTGCTTGATAGACTTAAAGTTTAGATAGATCTATGCTGGTATATTTATTTTTATATAAGTGTGATATGTTAATGGAATTTGATGAATATTACCCCACAATGTTTTATAAAATTTCACCCAAAATGAATAAGCTGAAGCAAGGATCATTAAAATATTCATACCCAAAGAGAATAGTTTGAAAGATGTAAAGCAACCCATCAAAATCGATAAAAACATATCTACAAAAATTGGTATTACAAGTGCTACAAAGTGATAAAGCAAAGGTTACAAATCTATGCAAATGATATGATACTTGATAGTTTAAAAAACCACGTGTGAATGATATTAGGAACCTGCCTTAGCATGTCATTCCTCTAAAATCATATGGATTGGACTAAAACCAATGTAGATCCAAATCCTAGGCTCTATCAAGCACCGAGAGGGATCAAATCTCTCAAGTGCAAACCTCTTCGTAGGTATCCATTGATTTGATTCAAACCAAAAGACACATCTTTTTATTTAAGGTTCACATATAATATTTTTATTATTAATATTTAATATTTTTTAATATTTTTTATTTTGTTATGAACAAACATTACAACATTTCTCCATACATGGTTTTAAAACCACATGCAAGGCCCTCCTACAACCATGGGTTGTTTTTTTTTTTAACAGAAACTATAAAAAGGTATATATAAAAGCTAGCTGTGCACAGCCATTCATTACAGTAATGGTATTATAATGTATATATGCAGAGCAAAAATGCTGCATGGAGAGCCTATCCAAGAGATTTTCCAAAATACTTCACACAGTGTTTGTTCAAAACATCTAAGACCGTGGGTAGTGTATACTCGGACATATTGATTACATATTAAAAGACAAAAAAACATTCAGCCAAAACTAAAGAGACCAGTTTAAGGGTTGCCTCTGATATTTCCTGGTTGAGCTACGGACTCCTCCTCCATTGGAAGCACAGCTTCAGCAGTGTCTACATAAACTCTGCTGCTTTGATTCATGGCCATGAAGCGCTGAAGGTCCTCTTGGATCCTGTCGACTTTACCCATAATTTCTCGAAGATTACTTTCATTGTCATCGATGCGGGCATCATTATTGCTAATCTGAAGGGAAGTATAACTCACATTTTCACCCATTTTCTTCACCTCCTGAGCCATTTCCTTATTGTCCATGACACTTATTGCAAGCATTTCATACAGTCTTCAAAGATTCTTTTTAATATCCAGAATACCTGCACTTTCTCCCACCTGTGCCATTCTACTTACCTCTGTCGATATGCTGATTCGAGCGAAATTGTTGTGGATGGTAGAGCTAACAGGGTCACAGACTTCATTCACAGCCTGAAGATGAATAATACAAAGGCTGAGCGCAAGAAGCTCATGTTGCAACGAAAAGTTACCTTGTTTATGACAAACCAGAGTATCCACCGCGCCTTCCTGCCACCCCGAGCAGTGACAGCCTAAAACCAGGTTCCGACCCAAATTGCCCGAGGAATTGGAGGAATCTGAGCCGATAGAGACAATCTTCGACACTGTGAGAGAGCTACATGAACAAGGGGAAAAGGCTGCTAGTGCAAGTCGTTCCTTCACTACAGAACAAATAAGATGGAGAGCCTGCCACGGGAGGCCTTGCAACCCCCCTTCTCCAATTCCTGAGACAACCTTCAGGAGGATGCGCAGAGCTTCATGTAACCCAGGGCCGAGAATTGAAATGGTATGGAGAGCCATATCGCTTCCAAGAGAAGACATGGAGCTTGGAGTGTGTGAGATAGAAATGCCAATAACCCGAGTCCTGGAGACCTTTAATGCTGCAGCGTCCGGGAGGTGGAGGGAGCGATGAGGAGGCCACGCGGCATGGGGAAAAGGACTATCAATTAAATGAATGGAGCCGGTGGATGGCATATCGAGGTGGAGGCCAGTTGCTATGTGACGCTGGGTGACGGAGAAGGGGAAGGAGGAAGGAATAAGGAGAAGGGAAGGAGGGAGGAGAAAGGGAGAAGGGAAGCGAGGTGAGGGGAAGAAAAATATAAGGAGAAGGAGAGAAGGGGGGCCAAGAAGGCTAAAGGAGAAAAGGGAGAAGGGATTATTCGAAGAGTTGATCCTCAAACTATGCCCATACCATAGGTGCTTTCTTTCTTTGTTGAGATGGTGCTGATTAGAGAATATCCGATACCTCATTAAGGGATATATTTGGTGATGGGAGGATTCCCGTTTTGCCTGTAGTGACCTTGTGGGAGAGAGGCCCCCAAATTAGCCATTGTATCTGCTGCTGAGTTGTTGAGCCGGAGAATGTGAAAAGGTTCATAGGATTTGTGCATAAGGAGCATAACTTTGTTATACAAGCGTCGACAATTGACAGCTCCCAAGGGGTATCCATTGATCAGTTTAGAGATAACGTGCTTTGAGTCTCTGAAAATGAAAACCTTCCGGTAATTTTGAGAATGAAGGAGCTGCAGGCCTTGAAGAAGAGCCAGCCACTCTGCCTCATTGTTGGTTCTATTCCCTAATCCCTAAGCGAAGTTTAGTTCTACATGTCCTTTGGGATCCAGAAGGATCCCCCCCCGCTCCTGCCACCCCTTACAACCATGGGTTGTTTAGGAGGCCTTACACATGGTCTTAAAACCATTTGCAGGGACCTCCTAAACCATGTACAATAAAACCATTGGTTGCACATGGTTTTAAAACCATGTGCAAGGCCCTCCTAAACCATTTACAATAAAACCATTGGTTGCACATGGTTTTAAAACCATGTGCCAGGCCAACATTTTTTTGAAGATAATTCAATTTGTTATTTTTTTATTATTTTGTTAGGTAGAAACATTACAACATCTCCCCCATATTGTGTTTTTTTCCTGACGCACAATTTTTTTTACCAATAATTAAATTTTTACTTTTTTATTGTTTTGTTAGGTAGGACAATTACATCTCCCCCATATTAGATTGTTTTTTTTGGTCGACATTTATTTTGGTCTATAATTAAAAAGATTATTTTTTATTAATAAATATAACATTACGTAACGTTACAAGATCTCCCCCATACTGGGCTGTAGAGCGCCTCTCGGCGCAATTAGAGAAGAAAGTAACAAACATTGGCATTAGGTATTGCGTTACTTAAGGAGCAAGGCGCACCTAGAAACCTAAAAACTGTATCGTTACATACTTGGAGCTTTTCCAAGGATCATTACATACTTGGAGCTTACTAAGTTTTATGTGTTACATATATTTAGGAATTTGTGGAGAGTATTTCCATGTGTCGAAATATGCTCATAACATGTCGTTCTGAATGAATTTGGGGTCTCTTTAAAACCCAACAACTTCTTATTCAAGTCATTATATTGTTGATCATTTCAATTTGTTTGAGAAAATACATACTAGCATATAAAATATTATGTAGGAAATCCACTAACCTTTTTGGTTAATGACTGCAAAAATATTTGCATAAAATTCTTGTGAGAAAGCTAGATATTCTAGAGAAGTCTAAAACAAATATTGAGAACCTAGAAAAATGTAATATGTAGTTATAAATTTAGATGAATGAAATTATTTCGATTCTAATTTTGGTGTGTTGCATTGTATTTTCTCAGAATAACATAACATTAAAGGTCTTGGTCAAGTGAGAGGTTTGTTTCCACGCCAATTTATGGAGTAATTTTTTTTTAATGTGGGTGTTTTTTATTCACACAAGTCAATGTACTATTTTGTATTATATTCAAAATTGTTTTTCAAGGCTCTATAAGTCGTAGGAGGATAAATCTATTGGGAAGTTTTACAGATTGTTCTAAGAAGTTGCCTCTTTGAAGTATGAATGTGTCATACTACATGAGAAGTGGATATCACCAACATACATCATAGAGTGAAAAAATATAACCTGGGTTTATATTTCACAAATCTCGAAATTATTTAATCACCTAGAAATCTTAAACATAATGTTGTAATATTCTTAATTAATTATATCGACAATCTTTTACCTATATGCATTTAATTTTATTGTCATGCACAAGTACTTTCAATTACCTAACCTAACAATCTAGCTTTATAGCTCTCCCACGTATCCTTTGAAATTGTCCAAATATACCTACAATTTTAAATTGCTTGCCCAGATATTTGGAGTCTGAAATTGTTTTGGTATTGAATTGAATGGAATGTGAAGTTGAAATGAAAGAACTCTAATATATATATTAAATGTGTTTTACAATGTTTATTTAATATATTTTTTTAATTTTATTTTGGAGCCGACATGTGTGTTGGAGGAGCTAGTCTATGAGCCGACTAAATCGAAGATTAGGTCAGTCGCGTAAGTCGTGTCGGTTGACTGAACCGACAGGTAGTTACTTGTAACCGTTTGTAATCATATATATTGGGCTGTTGAGCTAGATGAGAACTGGGTTCAGTTTTTGCATATGTATGGACCCTCATGTAATGCTATAATATAATCTGTTACTTCTTACCTATTCTTGTCTCTTGTGTCTATATGATTATATGTTTCTATGTGTATTATTGGTAACCTTATGTGATCTCCGAGATTACAACATTGGTTCTGTTGCTGGTATTACATATACGGACGTAATGACCATAAGAAGATGATACCGGAGCAAGAGATTAAGAATTGGTGGGAGCGTAAGATAGCAAATTATTTGTAGAACTACGCAAGGAGAAACAGATTGACCATTGCTTAGGCGAAGGAGAAATTCTTCATTGAAACACATGAGAAGTTTGTAGAGTCGGTACCTCAGCTTTTGAAAAAACTTCTGGATGAAAAGTCCGGAAGCAACTAAAGACCAAGAGTTACCGAAGAAACTAATTCGAGGTGGACGAACAAACTTGTTGGAGTGGTTTGAAAATATCACAAACAAATTCTGCGAAGAACAAGCCGTGGAGGAAAGAGTTTCGGTCGAAAGCATTGAGAAAATGTTTTATACAGACCTCACCGAGTAGTTCCTTTGATCCTTGCTGACCCTTTTGTTCAAATTCCTAATCAAGAAGGGAGTGGGCCATATCGTAGAGCCGCGTCCATCACTACGTGAACCGCCATCAAATTCCAACTAAGCGGAGAAACAGAAGATGTGGGAAAAATTCATTGCCAAAAGGGAGTGGGAGTATTTCCTAAGCAAATAAACAGAACTATCCGAGCTTTCTAAAGCATCGGGTAGGCTATGGGGGGGTAGCTATTCATGTGTCGGGGTAGAGTAAAAAGGATTCTAGTCAACTGAAGAAAATACCATCACCAGCAATGAAAAGTCGACCTAAGAAGGAAATCGAACGGATAGTGACACATAAAGGTACATTGGACTTGCAGAAGTTAGAAAGAGAGAAGAGGTAGAAAAGAATGAAAGAAAGAAAGGAGCAGTCTAGAGCATTGCAAAGAGGAATGGCCACTAGGGTGTCAAAAAAAGGAAATCCGCCAGAGTTGGCTCATGACCAACAGGAAGAAGGCGTGGATGAGGAAGCAAAACCCATGGAAGAAGACTTGTGGATAGAGTAGCGAGAATCTCTCCAGCTAGAAATTCCCAAGGAGGTAAGACCTCTGTCTCCAACGAATTCGAGTACCGAAATTCAGGCCATTGTCGAAGAGGACATACGATTAAGAGCTGGTGAGTTCGATATATGGAGCGGACTAGACGACGAAGTAAATGATGATAATCATTTAGTAATCCATCGACCAGAGGAAGGAAATTGGGTGACACTTCAGACATACCCTTCCAACCGAAGTATTCACTTGCTCTACCCGACACATGAAGGATCACCCCCCTGCCAAACACAGTTTACAAGAAACAGAACAGTCGGACTAGAAAACGCATCAATGCAGCTAGACATCGACAGAAGAAGACGACCCAAATCGACTGCTTGTCGAAGAAGAAACGACAAACAAAACGATTGATGGGAACGAAAGTTCCGTCAACATTAGCTATGAAGAAAGAGATACGCAGAATATCCCACTACCACCACCACCTCTCAGAGGAGACAACAACACCAACATGGGTCATGGATCAGCACATATTCCCATCTATGAGGGTGACGAAGACCCTAGATGACACTGGTTCATCTGTGAGTCAATATGGGAGGCAAATCAAGTTACAGTCAAAGAATGACAGATGGCACAATTCGCTGGTGCTTTACGAAAAAGAGCACTGACTTGGTATATGACTTATATCGAGAGAACTCCCCAAGCATCCAAAGCTAACATTAAAGCAAAATTCTTATCTTTCTTTAAAACACCAGATGCAAAACATCTGGCAGCCAAAAAGCTGAAAACAACATCTTAGAAACCAGCAAAGTCCGTCCAGGAATATGATAAGTAATGGAAAAACCTCCTCATCCAGCTAGACTATGTAATTGATGAACAATTATTAATTCAGTGGTTTCTTGTAGGTCTATCACAAAAAATCCGGTGGCACATAAGATTGGAGACATTTAAAACATATGAAGACGCACTTACCAAAGCTCTGCAAGTAAAGATGGATGAATATTTTCGAGCATATCCCGTCGATACCAAGCTAGAAGAAAAACTAGAAATCATGTAGAAATGTTTGAAAAGGCTAAACCTTAAGAACCAGGATGTCTGGTGCACAAAATGGTCCATGGCTGGACACACTAAAGATAACTGTCGACAAGACATAAGTCGACAGGACATTCGTTTTGTTCAGACGAAATGCTTCGGTGACATTTGTCAAGAAGATGGAGAACATACAATGAAATATTTCCCATATAACATGAAAAATGGAAAACCATCGTGGTGTGCAATCTGTGAGGTAAAAAGTCACGCAACTGTCGACTGCCACTTAAACTTGAAGAATTAACAAAACTATCAAGCAGTCTACCAAATGAATGCAGTTGCACAGAACAATGATAACATTTCAAGGAACAATGAACAAAGTGAACCAAATAATCAAATATATGAAGGCCGTTGATATGAGTGCTGGTACGACAACCATCATGGGGGTTTTGGAGGTCAAGGACGATTTTCTGGAAATTACGACAATCAACCACGACGACCCATCCATTGCTTTACATGCTACAAAGAAGGGCATCGCTACACGGACTGTCCATACAAGGATATAACTAATCTAAAATTTTGTACTAGCTGTGGCATGGGTGATCACTCACTAGAGGATTGTCCCACCATGCTCTACAAGATTAATAACAAGAAAAATGTTAATGTCTTGTCGTTTGTTCAAAAACATGATGTAATGACTACAAAGAACCTGCACATAGTAACCCGACAAGTGACAAAAATTGGAAATGATCATCCACATATAAGTAAAATCAAAGAAAATAATGATTACCCTAACTCGACAAAACAAAAACAACTATATAATGAAGCATCAGACATGTTTAAAGAATTTGTTAGGCAGGAAGCAGTCAATGACAGTCGAAAAAACATAGTTAAAGAATTAATACGTTTAGTATAGAACGATAAATCGGTGTCTCAATTCATTGACTTGTTGTATAATATGAATCACAGTAATAATACAGAAAAACAAACCAAAAATATATGCAGTCTGAACCAAAAAGACAAGAGTGATGCTGACCCACTTGTCGATCTAGAAATCAAAGGATACCACGTTCGACAAGTTGTACTCAACTTCAGTTCACAACTAAATATTATGACTCGAGATACATGGAAACAGTTAGGTAGACCTCAACTATATGAGTCATGTATATACCTCAAGTTAGCCAACCAAGGGCTGATCGAACCCATTGGGGTTTGGAGAAATGTCGATACGACAATGAAAGGAATATCAACTAAAGTCGACTTTGAAATCATCGACCCTAAAGAAGGACCCAGCTCCTTCCCAGCCTTGGTAGATCGACCATGGGGAAGAAAAATGAAATCATCAATATCTTTAGACAAAGAAAGAATAAAATTAAAAGGAAATGGATAGAAAGTTATCATCCCTATTCATCCTTCCCAAGGCGAACCTTGGACTGAACCCATCGATGAAGAAGTTGACATTTGACAGTTATATCAAATTTAAAATAATGAAGACTACACCAAACCCAATTACTATGGTGAGCTTCACTTAGGCAACCAAGATTCAGTATGATATAATTTGGACGCAGAAGTATATGATTGAGAAGTTGAAAAATATGAAACTCAAGCAAGGGGTTGTTGGACCATTTAGGCTATACAGAAGAAACCAACCCATAAATGCTTCTCAGTCTCCATCATCCCAAAAATATTCAAAAGGAAAACTAGGGAATACCCTACCTTAACCCCAACAAATACAAGTATCAAACAAAACCCAAGGTATAAAGAAAGAGAGTCCCCAAGTCTGCATATAGAACAAGTCTCTAAGAACCTAAGTGAACATGGCCGACTACAAAGCCTAGTAGAAACCTTTACAGGACAAGTTGCTCGATGGTGGGACACCCATCAGTTGAGATTGCAGACTTGGACAACCTCTTCGACTTACTTCATAGAAATATCCAGAGGAAGGAAGCTAACTAAACAGACGCAAATACCTGTCTTCATCCAAGGGCAAGACCCAGACGAGCACATAAGAACATGCGAAAGAGAATGGAGAAGACTTGGTTATAAAGACGAACGTACATGGCCACACTTATTTCCCTCGAAGCTAGCTGACTTACCAAATAAATGGTATAAAATGGAAGAAGCACATGGAAAAATGTTCCAATGGAACGAACTTAGGGAAAACTTCATCAAGGACTTCAGTTTTATACAGCAAAATGAAAATCTAGTCGAAACTGCAAAGTAGATAAAAGCATTCATAGAACCGAATAGAAACAACAGTCTAATACCAAACCATGATCAATCGAAAATATCATGCAATAACATTCAAACCAAAATAATACCACAGTCGACAAGACTGTAAATGGAAAATGAAAATATGGAAGGAAAAAGATTTCGATGGAAATCATATCACTCATAAACGACAAAACCAATTCGAACAGTACTTAAATTTGACACAACTGACAAAAGAAGACACCGATCGAATGACCGCAACAGACTTCCCTGCTACATTCTCACAGTTCAAAGAAGGGAATTGACCGATCAACGAAGCCAAGGCACCAGAATGGATGGATGCCAAAGTTAAAACTAAAGAGTTTGACATATGAAATGATGAACGACAAAAAATGGCAAGAATTGGCGATTACTGGTGTGAAGAGCAAATGACTGAAATAATAAACATATTGAAAGAATTCCAAAATGTCTTTGCTCGAGACTATAAAGATCTCAAAGGGCTAGTCCATGAAATGGGTGAAATGAAGATCGACATCAAACCCGATGCCCGACCCGTAAGAAAAGGCCATACAAATTAGCTCATAAATACAAAGAGATAGTCAAGAAAGAGATCGATAATATGCTCGCAGCAGGAATTATCTACCCTATCGACCAGTCGAAATGGGAAAGCCCGATGGTCATGGAACCAAAGAAACATGACCCAACAAAACTAAGGATTTATGTCGATTTTAGAGAACTAAACAAAGTCACTCTAACAGACCCATTCCCAACACCATACGCAGACAAAATATTAAATGAAGTTGCAGGACATGAATGCTACTCGTTTACAGACGGGTTCTCAGGGTATAACCAAGTACCCATAGCCAAAAAGGATCAGAAAAAGACCACATTTGTATGTGAATTCCGGTCATTTTCCTACAAAGTTATGCCTTTTGGTCTCAAAAATGCGCCTGCAGTATTTTCGAGAATTGTTGTCAAAACATTTCAAGAATACATCTACAAAACCATGGCAGTATACTTCGACGATTGGACGATATACTCCATGTTGAAAGATCCTTGCAAATGGATAAGGCTCATGTTGGAACGATGCCTACAAATTCAGTTATCTCTTAACATAAAGAAATGCATCTTCCTAACCCCTATAGGAATACTACTAGGGCACATTGTATGCAAAGAAGGCATTGAGGTCGACTTTACAAAAATAAAGATTATCCTCGACTTGAAACCACTGGTGAATTCAAAACAGGTCAAGGTACTGCTGGGACAAACTGGATACTACAGAAAATTCATTAGGTATGATTCAGATATGACCTATCCATTGGAAGAACTATTAAGAGAATATTGGGAGTTTGACTGGACAAAGGAATGAAATATATCATTCGATACATTAAAGAGGAAACTAGTCGAGGCACCTATTCTCAGATTATCGAATTGGTCGATCAAATTCCATGTGCATATCAACACATCAGGCCTATCAATAGGCACAATTTTAACACAACTAGGGGACGATGGAATGGACTATCCAATAGTATACAACAACAGAAAACTAAACAAAGCTGAACAAAACTATTCGACAATAGAGAGGGAAGCATTAGGTATGGTCTTTGCGCTACAAAAGTATCGACATTACCTACTAGCCAACCCTTTTATCTTCTATACTGAACACTAAGCATTGAAATACCTCATAAACAAACCTTTACACCACGGGATAATTTGTCGATGGTTATTACTATTCCAGGAATTTGCATTCGAAGTCATCGTTAGACCAGGAAAACTAAATGTCAGACCCGGCCACTTGTCAAGGATCGACATGGGGGAGGAACCGACAGGAATCGAGGATGACCTGTCGAATGCACACTTAATCCGAATAGAAGCTGTCCCGACAGAATTAGAGGAAATAACACAATTTCTAGAGAATGGTCAAGCATCCGAGGGCATGAGCACGAAAAAGAAACAAATCCTAGCCATGAAGGTTGTGCCATACAACCTCATAAACAGATTTTTATATAAAATGGGCTTAGACGACATCCTCCGGCGATGTGTATTAGAACACAAAAAATAAAATATTATGCATGAAGCACACTACGGACTGGCAGAAGGACATTTCCAAGAAGATACAACTACCAAGAAAATCCAACAGTTGGGACTATGGTGGCCAACACTGTACAAGGACTACAAAAATTTTGTTAGCCAGTGCGACCGATGCCAATGACTGGGTCGACCTCTTCCTAGTACAAAAATTCCATTGATATTAGTAAACCCAAGTTTGACATTTGAAATTTGGGCCATTGACTTCATAGGACCATTCCCAATACCAGCAAAAAGAATAGGTGTGAGGTATATAATAATTGCCATAGAATATGTAACCAAATGGGCAGAGGCAGAACCTGTTGAAACTTGTTCCAGTGAGGTAGCTGCTAAGTTCATCTATGAAAACATAATTACTAGATTTGGATGCCCACTAACCTTAATCAGTGACCAAGGGTCACACTTCATTAACAAAACCATCAAAGCACTGACATACCAGTTCAAAATTGACCACAGATGAAGTACGGCTTATCACCCTCAGTCGAGCGGAGCAATAGAGGCATTTAACAAAACACTAACAAGGGGTTTAACAAAAATCTGCAATACCTATAAGGACGATTGGAATGAGAAAATCCCTGCAGTACTATGGGCTTACATGACAACATACAAACGATTGATGGAGCAAACACCATTTGGAGCAACCGAATTTGGTTGTCCGTTAGTCGAATCCGACTATCATTTTAATAATGAAAATGAATAATAACAATATATTGGATGATGATAAAATTACAAGGGAGCTCTCCTTTATAGGCTTTGAGTGTGTAAACTGAAGGGTTACACCCTTTCATAAGATAATTAACTAATTTAAATAATATTTTATTTATATTTGTTACATTGCCACTCCCTTTAAGGAAGCTTTGTCCTCAAAGCTTAAGTATTTTCCTAGTGTCGTTCTTCATTTTGACTTGGTGTCGGTATTAGAATTGGATGAGGTATCTTGTGCAAAGACTTGCACTTCCTTTCCATTGATGATTTTGCACTGTATTGTCTCATTGTTCCTACATTTATGACCAGGGGTCCAATCATCACTGCATCAATGACATATGTTTTTCTTCTTTTTTCTATTATCAACGTAACTGTTAGATGACTTCAATCTATTTTCCATTTCATAGGCATATGATTTAGGTTTGTGGCATTGATGACCGAGTGACCAAGTATCTGCACAGTACCTACATTGTGTCTCTTTTTCTTATTGATAATGGTTATCACCTCTTGTTTTAATTACTTCCAATTTGCGTTCTGCGGCTTTTGCTTTATGTCTTGCTACTTCTACGTTAGGCATGTCATGCAACTTCAACTCTTTTTGGAGGTATGGTTTAAGACCTCCTAAATAGGTTTCGAGTCTTTGCTTGTCAGACAACCCAAATACTTGTGTCGATAAGGATTCCCACTGATGTGTGAATTCCTCAACGTTTCCGACTTGTTGTAGTCTGGTAAGATTACTAAAAAAATCATCTTCTTTGATTCCTTGAAACCTATTAAAAAAATCATTTTTGAACAAGATCCAAGTGTAGGTAAAATTATCTCTCTCTTCCACGATAAGTACCAATTATAGGTGTACCCTTCCATATGCATTGATGCATATTTCACCTTCTCCTCGTCAGATTGAATGTTGTAAATGTCGAAGTATTCTTCTGCTTTTTTTAGCCAAGAAACACATTGGTCTTCACTCCCATTGTATTTCGACAACGATATTTTTGCTTTAGGTGGGTGCACTTTGTAAGGACGAAATTGATTTCCTTTTTCCTTATGCTTTGATGGTGGCTCAGAATTACTAGATGATGAAAGTGACAGATCTGAATTGCTTCGTTGTTGATGGTGATTTTTAGCTTTTTTATTCTCCACTATTTTACTTATAGCGTCCATTTTGCTGTTTAATCGTGCCTCCATATCTGGCAGTACTAGTGTTTCTATATCTTGTTTAAGCGTCACATTGTTAATCTTTATTTCTTTTTGCAATTCTTCTTGATTCTTTGCGAGTGTTTCCTGGGTGGCAACATGAAATGAGGCATCTAGCATGTGTGGATCGCTGACTTGGCTCGGACTGGGTATGAGCCTTTGTAACATCTCGATTAATGTATTATGGTTCTGCGTCATGGTGCTCATATTCTGTGTTAAGGTGTTTATGTTTTGCATCATGGTACTCATTTTGTCATTCAAGTCTTTTTGTTTTTCGTTTAGGATGTCGAGTTTGTCATCGAGCCTTCTTTCTAGTACCAAAACAAGCTTGTCTTTGAGTAATGTATTGTTATTTTGCATCTTTTCCCTCAAGCATTTTAGGTCAGCGATAAGGGACCTGATGTCCTTCTCCATTTGTTCGATTCGCTCTTTTAGCTCCGCCATGGTCTTGGACCTTGAATGCGGAGGTGTGTATTTCAACGGTATTTTGGCTAATAATATATTAATTAATTAATTAATTAATATTATTATTATTATATTTTTCATAAACTATATTTTGTATATAGTTTTTTATTTTTATTTTTTTAAAATAGATATTATAATAAAAAAATATAATATTTGATTTTTTTTTTGTTTTAAATATATTATTATAAATATATTGAAATAATATATTTTATTATATTATGTTTTAATATATTGTTTGCATGTTGTGGTTTTTTGAAGGTCGAGGAGGGCCGAGGAAGAATGCGCAAACGGGAAGAAGCGTGTTTGCAGAATGGTGGCGTGGATGAGGAGGACGGTGTACGGAAGCAGGTAGTAGGCGGTGGATGCGTAGAGGAGCAGAGAGCAGGGGGATTGCAACGGAGTGAGCACGTAACAAGCAACGGAGGGTGGCATCGCGTAGATGTATGGTGGCATGCAGTTGGCAATGTGCAGTAGGGGTAGCGTGCAGGTGGACATGGACAGGAGACTTGAAGGGGAGGGAGGCACAACAGGTAGATATGGCATGGATGAAGGTGGAAGGACGACGTGATGGATAGGAAGACGACAGGGAGAGAGGCATATAGAGGAGGTGAGTGCGCGGAGGTGGGTGATAAGAGGGACGGGGGTATGATGGAAAAGGAGTGGCGGTTGGGGGAATGGAGGGCACAAGGTGGATGGAGGGGTGGAATGGAGGGAAGATGGGGGAGAGCGACGACGGAGCAGTGCAAGCATGAGGAGCTATGCAAGCGCGAGGGAATGTGAGTGCTGCGGAAAAGTGAATGGAGAAAGGAAGTGGGCTTGTTGAGAATGATGGAGTGAAATGGATGAGTGTATGAACTTGGAGAGAATGAGTGATCCAGGAAGAGCCGAAACCGAGCTCTGATAGTAGGAGGAGTTGAATCTGAGTTCACTGCAACCAGGAGTGAATCCTCTCTAATACCAAATGGAGCAACCGAATCCGGTTGTCTGTTAGTCGAATCCGATTATCATTTTAATAATAATATATTGGATGATGAGAAAATTACAAGGGAAGCTCACCTTTATAGGAATTGAGTGTGTAAACTGAACGGTTACACCCTTTCATAAGATAATTAACTAATTTAAATAATATTTTATTTATATTTGTTACACCGTTTCATCTATTCTACAGCCAAGAAGCAGTCGTTCCCCTACATTTCCAACAACAAACACCTGTGATAGCAGATATCCTACACATCGATGTCGAAGAAGGAAGGAAGGACCGACTGATGCAACTAGGAAAACTAGAAGAACACCGACTGCTCACTATACAACATCATGAAATCTAGAAACAACAGCAGAAGGCTTGGCATGATCGAAACATCAAAAACAAAAATTTATTGGTTGGAGATCTTTCCCTGCTGTATAATAGTCGAGTAAAAGGAAAACCTAAAAAGCTACACACATAATGGATGGGACCTTACATTGTCGAAGAAATTCATGCCAACGGATCAGTCTGACTAAGAGCGTTACAAGGCATAGTATTTCAGAAACTTGTTAATGGTGCCCGACTAAAATGGTACCAAAACTAAGTAATTGAAAAAAAAAGAATAATAATAACGACCATCCATCCGACTACACATTCCATGAAGCCAAACCAAAGTATAAGTAACTAGCTCAGACGATACAATTTTGAGTACCTCCCCTGTTTCTTCAGGACGAAGAAAGATTTTGTTCCTGGGGGAGATGTTGGTGGAGCTAGTCGGTGAGCCGACTAGTCGAATAGATGACTAAATCGGAGATTAGGTCGGCCGCGTAAGTTGTGTCGGTTGATCGAACCAACAGGTAGTTACTTGTAACCATTTGTAATCATATATATTAGGCTGTTGAGCCAGATGAGAATTGGGTTCAGTTTTTGCATATGTACGGACCCTCATGTAATGCTATAATATAATCTGTTACTTCTTACCTATTATTGTCTCTTGTGTCTATATGATTATATGTTTCTATGTGTATTATTGGTAACCTTATGTGAACTGTGAAATTACAACAATGTGCCATGTGACAGATGTGACACATCTCACCCACTCAGGTTGTGGAAGGCACCTCTCTGAGCAATCATCGAATCAGTATTATATCAAGAATGTGGATGAGGGGGGTGCATGTCAACTCTAAGTTTATGGGGTGGAGTTTTCTTTGATTTATGTTTTATGGGATTTTCATAAATGTATGTTTCTATTATATTGTTTCAAATGTGGTATTTTCAATTCAACGTTTTGAATATGCAAATGGTGCTAAGGTTCTTTTATTGTTTTTCTTTGTACCAATGCAAGTAGGTGAGACCAAGTAAAGAAAGGAAAATAGAATTCATTTTTTTTCACTTCAAATGGTTGTTCCTTTTATTAAGGGTTTATTGTTATATATTTAATTCTAATCAAGTTTCATTTAACAAAAATTGTAGGTATCAATTTACAATATCTTCTCTTTTGAAGACAAAATTTAATGGCTTCATTATACACAAGTCTCCTTGGGCAATTGCATAAAACCACCAAGAGATTGTTAAGCATGGGAGGGACAAACATGTCCTAGGACAGGTTCCTTATACACAATAGAGGTCACACTCAAAGTGTATATAACAATTTTCAAAACTCCAAGTATCATAGAGAGATATAATGTGCATAAAGGGATTAGAGAGCAAAAATGGCATGCATACAAGCATGCGTTCTACATGGTGTATATCGGTTGCCATCATAAACCCTACTCACCCTTGGATGTTGAGGAAAATTAGGAGATACAAATTCATTTTGTAATTTCTTGGAGGTTTTTACAATTTATAATACCATTCCCTTTGCATCAAATCTTATCCAAGCATAAATCCAATCCAATGTGATCTCACGAAAATTTCTCAAATATTATATTGAAATAAAAAATTATGTTATTGGCAGTGGAGTAATAGATTAATAGACTTTTCCTGGATGGGGTACTTAACGATCAACTAGACTGCATTAATGGTGATGTAACGAGAGTGGATCGGTGGAGGATTGAGATGGCGGTGAGCTGGCGATGACGACATCGGTTGTTGGGCATATTAACTCCCTCCCCCTCTCCTATAATGTGATATGACCAGTCTACACATGTGGTGTTGTTGCATGATCATGGCTGCTCTCGGTTCTTGCACCGAGTTCTCCATGGTTCAAATGGATGACCATGAGTTCATTTTCACCTATTATTCCCTGGGGTCTCGTTGGATTTATATTGATAATCTTTGTTGCAATACAATCCTTGCTGCCTAGCGGTTTAAGATGAAGACAAAGCATGCAAATATTGTTGGTGACAGTGGTATTCACGGTGAATTCTACAGTATGGCCTATGAGCATCATTGTGCTCCCATTAGGTGCAATCGTGGATGACCTGCCTGCTCTTATGAAAGTAAAAATGTGGGATTTGCTCGCCACCTTTCCATAATGATAGACATCCTATTGATTATCCATAATGACATTAAGGACACAGAGGAAGAAATATAAGCCATATTCTTGGAGCTCTAAGACAGGGCTCAGATTCTTATTGACTAATGCGCTAACATTACCGAGTTCACTAGTACAAAATGAGAGATAAGTGACTAGGTGGGAAAAAAAATTGGTCCCCATGGTTTTTTCAAGGGATAGATGACCAAAATTTAGAAATTTTGAGTGGTCTAACTAAAAATGACCAATTTGGCCACGTGATAAGAACTAAACTAAAATGACCAAGATAAATGACCAATTTGGTCACAGGATAAAAACTAAACTTAAAATGACCACATAACAATTGGTCATTTATTTGGTCATTTTTAGTTGTGTCACTCTGATAATGGAAAAGTACAATTTTGATAATAAATTTGTACAATTTACTAAATCCTAACACTGCAAATCCCAAGGATACCAATGAGGGCATAACCCCCCCTCCCTTTGACATAACCTTGATAGTTCATGAACAAAACCTTCCTTCCTAATTTTCTCCTTATTTTGGGAACTTCTCATTCCCATATGCCCAAGGTTCACATGCAAAAATGAGGGTTAAAGGTTACTAGTATTTATAAATTCCTATAATTTGTCTATACTATTTTCTTTATTCCTTAGTTGGAATTCATCTAGTATCCCTTTAAAATGCATTTAACTCTCTCCTGAGTGAACCTCATCGATCGAAGTCTCACCCTATTATGTATCTAACTTGTACCCTTCTTTTGGTTATTCAAAGGTTTCCCTCTCAGGGCCGATTTATTTAACCATTTCCTTTTGTTTATGCGTTCTCTTGTAAGCCATATTTAAGTCCTAGAACACATCGATTTAAATAACAATGCACATCAATAAAGTGAGAAAAAACAAAAACACACTACTCATGTCCATGCTGATTTCTTTGTTAATATTTAAAGACAATCCTTGAAGAAGAAGAATCTTAGCTTTGCCAATACATGAATTTCCCAATATTTTATACAATTTTATGATATGATCCAAAGCACTCTCCAGGGTGAAATTGGCAATGGTTCATGGAATCATAACCTTGCAAATATAAGAGTGATGGTCCCAATATCCCTCTAACTCAGGCATGAATTGTATACCCATCTCGAATTATTTTCAGTGAACAAAAATTATAGGTATAATTTTACTAGATCTTCTCTGCTCAAGACACAATTTAATGGATTCATTATACACAAATGTCCTTGGGCAATTGCATAAAACCACCAAGGGATTGTTAAGCATGGGAGGGACAAACATGTCCTAGGATGGGTTCCTTATACACAATGGAGGTCATGCTCAAAGTGTTTATAACAATTTTCAAAACTCCAAGTATTATAGAGAGATAAAGTGTGCATAAAGGGATTGGAGAGAAAAAATGGCATGCATCCAAGCATGAGTTCTACATGCTGCATATCATTTGCCATCATAAACCCCACTCACCCTTGGATGTTGGGGAAAATTAGGAGACACAAATTCATTTTGGGATTTCTTGGAGGTTTTTACAATTTATAATACCATCCCCTTTGCATTAAATATTATCCAAGCCCAAATCCAATCCAATGTGATTTCATGAAAAAATTTCAAATATTATATTGAAACAAAAATTTGTGTTATTTCTAGTAGAGTAATAGATTAATAGAATTTTCCTAGATGGGGTGCTTAACGATCAACGAGACTGCATTAATGGTGATGTAACGGGAGTGGATCAGGAGGATGAGTTGGATGGCGGCGAGGTGGCAAAGATGACGTCGGTTGCTGGGCATATTAACTCCCTCCCCCTCTCTTGTAACATGATATGACCAGTCTACACATGTGGTGTTATTGCATGATCATTGTTTCTCTTGGTTCTTGCACCGAGTCCTCCATGGTTCAAATGGATGACCATGAGTTCATTTTCACCTATTCTTCCCTAGGGTCTTACTAGCTTTCCACCAATACTCTTTGTTGTAGTAGAATCCTTGCTCCCTCGTGGTTTCAAACAAAGAAAAAGAGTGCAAATATTGTTGGTGACAGTGGTATTCACAGTGAATTCTATAGTATGGCTTGTGAATGTCATCATCCTCCCAGTAGGTGCAATCATGGATGACCTAACCGCTCTTAGTAGCATAACAGTGTGGGATTTACTCACCACCTTGCCACAATGATATACATGTTGTTGATTATTCGTAATGACATTAAGGGCACAGAGGAAGATATGTAAGCCATAATCTTGGAGCTCTGAGACAGGGTTCAAGTTCTTATTTACTAGTGCGCTGACATTGTCAAGTTCACTAGTAAAAAATGAGAGATAAGTGACCAAGCGACCAAAAAAATTGGTCACCATGGTTTTTTCAAGGGACAGTGACCAAAATTTATAAATTTAAAGTGAACTAACTAAAAATGACCAAGATAAATGACCACTTTGGTCACGAGATAAGAACTAAACTAAAAATGACCACATAAAAATTGGTCATTTATTTGGTCATTTTTAGTTGTGTCACTCCGACAATGGAAAATTATAATTTTGACAATAACCTTCATAATTTGTGAACAAAACCTTCCTTCCCAATTGTCTCCTTGATTCAAGAACTTCTCATTCCCTTATGCCCAAGGTTCTCGTGCAAAAATGAGGGTTAAAGGTTACTAGTCTTTATAAATTCCTCTAATTTTTCTATACTATTTTCTTTCTTCCTTGGCCTACATTTGTCTAGTATCCCTTTAAAATCCATTTAACACCCTAGAACCTCTCTCATGAGTGAGCCTCATTGATTGAAGTCTCACCCGATTACGTATCTAACTCGTACCATTATTTTGGTTATTCAGAGGTTTCCCTCTCTGGGATGATTTATTTAACCATTTCATTTTGTTTATGTGTTCTCTTGTATGGTAGAAAAAGGTAAGTGGCCCCATGGTACATAACGTGTGTTCATAGGTACAAGTCTCAGGGTCTATTCTGGGGCCTGGTCTACCCTTGATTTTCAATGTCACTCAAGTTGAAATAGTAATTAATTTTTTTCCTTAGAATGTTGACTTACCGTGCTTAATAGAGCCATAGTTTAGAACCCAAATCCATTGAGGTGCAAACCTTTCCATAGACCTATCTAAACTCTGGCTCTATCAAGTGTCGAAAGGGACAAATCCATTGAGGTGCATATCCCTGGATTTGATCCCTCTCGGTGCTTCATAGACCCAGAGTTTAGATAGATCTATGGTGGTATATTCATTCTTATATAGGCTTGATATGTTAATGGAACTTGAGGAATATTACCCCACAATGTTTTATAAAAAATTTCCCAAAATGAATAAGCTGAAGCAAGGATCATTAAAATATTCATACCTGAAGAGAATAGTTTCAAATATGTGAAGCAACCCATGAAAATTGATAAAAGCATATATACAAAAAGTGGCGTTACAAGTGCTACAAAGTGATAAAGCAACCTCAATGCAGAGGTTACAAATCTATGAAAATGATATGATACTTGATAGATTAAAAAACCATGTGTGAATGATATTAGGAACACGCCTTGGCTTGTTATTCCTCTAAAGTCATATGGATTGGACTAAAATTAGAGAAGAAAGTGATAGACATTGACATTAGGTATTGCATTACTTAAGGAGCAGGGCGCACCTGGAAACCTAAAACATGTATCATTAAATACTAGGAGCTTTTCCAAGGATCATTACATGCTTGGAGCTTACTGAGTTTTATGTGTTACATATATTTAGGAATTTGTGGAGAGTATTTCCACATGTCGAAATATGTTCATAACATGTCATTCTGAATGAATTTTGAGTCTCTTTAAAATCCAACAACTTCTTATTCAAGCCATTATATTGTTGATCATTTCAATGTTTGAGAAAATACATACTATCATATCAAATATTACGTAGGAAATCCACTAACATTTTTAGTTAACAAATGCAAAAGTATTTGCATAAAATCCTTGTGAGAAAGGTAGAAATTCTAGAGAAGTCTAAAACAAATATTGAGAACCTAGGAAATGTAATATGTAGTTATAAATTTAGATGAATGAAATTATTTCGATTCTAATTTTGGTGTGTTGCATTGCTAGTGGAGTAATAGATTAATAGAATTTTCTCAGATGGGGTGCTTAATGATAAATGAGACTACATTAATGGTGATGTAACGGGAGTGGATCAACAGGACGAGCCAGATGGTAGTGAGGTGGCGGTAGTGATATTGAATTCCCTCCCCATCTCCCGTAACATGATATGACTAGTCTGCACATGTGGTGGTAGTGCACAATCATGGTTGCTCTCGGTTCTTGCATCGGGTGCTACATGGTTCAAATGGATGACCATGATTTCCTTTTCACCTATTATTCCCTGGGGTCTTTCTAGCTTTCCATCGATACTCTTTGTTGCAATATAATCCTTGCTCCCTGGCGGTTTCATATGAAGGAAAAGAGTGCAAAGATTGTTGGTGACATGGATATTCATGGTAAATTCTACAGTATGGACCGCGAGTGTCATCATGCTCCCAATAGGTGCGATCATGGATGTCCTAACCTCTCTCAAGAGCATAACAATGCGGTATTTGCTCACCACCTTACGACACTGATAGACATGTTATTGATTATCCGTAATGACATTAAGGACGCAAAGGAAGATATGCAAGTAATAATCCTTGAGCTCTGAGATAGGGTTCAAATCCTTATTGACTGGTGCACTCATATTGTAGAGTTCACTAATACAAAATGAGAGATAAGTGACCAGGAGACCAAAAAAATTGGTCACTGTGGTTTTTTTAAGGGATAGATGCCCCAAATTAAGAAATTTTAAGTGAGATAACTAAAAATGACCAAGATAAATGACCAATTTGGTCACGGGATAAGAACTAAACTAAAAATGACCAAGATATGTGACCAATTTGGTCACGAGATAAAACTAAACTAAAAATTACCACATAACAATTGGTCATTTTTAGTTGTGTGACTCTCACAATGGAAAATTACAATTTTGATAATAAATTTGTATAATTTACTAAATTCTAACACTGCAAAGCCCAAGAATACCAAGGAGGGCATAGACCCCTCTCCCTTTGACATAACCTTGATAATTCGTAAACAAAACCTTCCTTCCTAATTGTCTCCTTGATTCAGTAACTTCCCATTCCCTTATGCCCAAAGTTCTCATGCAAAAATGAGGGTTAAAGGTTACTAGTGTTTATAAATTCCTATCATTTTTCTATACTCTTTTCTTTATTCCTTTTCCTACACAGGTCTAGTATCCCTTTAAAATGAATTTAAACCCCAAGAAACTCTCTCCCGAGTGAGCCTCATCAATCGAAGTCTCACCCCTATTATGTATCTAACTCATACCCGTCTTTTGGTTATTCTGAGGTTTCCATCTGTGGGTTGATTTATTTAACCATTTCCTTTTGTTTACGCGTTCTCCTGTAATCCATCTCTAAGTCTTAGAACTCATCGATTTAAACAACAATGCACATCAATAAAGTGAGAAAAAAGTAAAACACATTACTCATTCCCATGTCGATTTCTTTGTTAATATTTAAAGACAATCCTTGAAGAAGAAGAATCTTAGGTTTGCCAATACATGAATTTCCCAAGATTCTATACAAAATTTTGAGATGATTCAAAGCACTCTCTAGGGTGATATTGGCAATGGTTCATGGAATCATAAATTTGCAAATATAAACACAATGGCCCCAATATCCCTCTAACTCATCCATGAATTGTATATCCATCTTGAATAACTCTCAGTTAACAAAAATTGTAGGTATGAGTTTACTAAATATTCTCTTCTCGAGGTAGAACTTAATGGCTTCATTATACACAAATCTCCTTGGGAAATTGCATAAAACCACCAAGAGATTGTTAAGCATGGGAAGGAAAAACATGTCATAGGACGAGTTCCTTATACACAATGGAGGTCACACTCAAAGTGTTTATAGAAATTTTCAAAACTCTACGTATTATAGAGATAAAATGTGCATAAAGGGATTGAAGAGCAAAAATGGCATGCATCCAAGCATGAGGTCTACATGGTGCATATCGTTTGCCATCATAAACCCCACTCACCCATGGATGTTGAGGAAAATTAGGAGATACAAATTCATTTTGGGGTTTCTTGGAGGTTTTTACAATTTATAGTACCATTTCCTTTGCATTAAATATTATCCCAAGACTAAATCCAATCCAATGTGATTTCATGAAAATTTCTCAAATATTATATTGAAACAAAAAATTGTGTTATGCCAGTGGAGTAATAGATTAATAGACTTTTCTCGAATGGTGTTTAACGACCAACAAGATTGCATTAATGGGGATGTAACGGGAGTGGATCGGCTGGATGAACCAGATGGCAGTGAGGTGGCGACAACGACGTCGGTTGCTGGGTATATTAACTCCCTCCCCCTCTCTCGTAACGCGATATGAAGAGTATGCACATGTGGTGTTATTGTGCGATCATGGTTTCTCTTGTTTCTTGGACCGAGTTCTCCATGGTTCAAATGAATGACCATGAGTTTGTTTTCACCTATTGCTGCGGTAGAATCCTTGATCCCTCGTGGTTTCAAATGAAGACAAAGGTTGAAAAGATTGTTGGTGATAGTGGTATTCACAGTGAATTCTACATTATGGCACATGAGCATCATCATGCTCCCAGTAGGCACGATCGTGGACATCCTGGCCACTCTCAAAAGCATAACAATGTGGTCTTTGCTCACCACCTTGCCAAAATGATAGACATGTTGTTGATTATCCATAATTACATTAAGGACACAGAGGAAGAAATGCAAGCCATAATCTTGGAGCTCTGAGATAGGGTTCAAATTCTTATTAACCGATGTGCTGACATTGCAGAATTCACTAGTACAAAAAAAATCGGTCCCCATATTTTTTTCAAGGGATAGATGACCAAAATTGAGAAATTTAAAGTGAACTAACTAAAAATGACCAAGATAAATGACCAATTTGGTCATGTGATAAGAACTAAACTAAAAATTACCAAGATAAATGACCAATTTGGTTAGGGGATAAAAATTAAACTAAAAATGACAACATAATAATTGGTCATTTATTTGGTCATATTTAGTTGTGTCACTCCGACAATGGAAAATTACAATTTTGACAATGAATTTGTGCAATTTACTAAATTCTAACACTTAAGAGCCCAAGGATACCAATAAGTACAACTTATTCAACATGATTTTTTAAGGATTTGGTAACTAAAGCAATAATTGAGGTAAGGAGGGGGGCATTAGGAGGAAAACCTCATGGGACAAAACCTCCCCTAAAAAATGGACATGAAAAAGAAACCAAAATTTGTATACAATTTAAACTAGATGAATATGTCTGGAGGAATCTTCTTCTTGGGAAGAATTGGAATGTGCTCAACCAGCTTAGGAATATGAAAAGTTGCATGATGAATCTTGGGACCATGTAGAACAACCGAAATGCACTGATAGGATAGTGAATGGAACTCTTCAAACTTGAAATTCGAACCAACCAGGGTGCTATGTCCAAAAGAGACTTGAAGTGCTTGAGAATAGGTGACCCCAAGCGAATCATAAGGCTCTTGAAGCATGAAATTCGAAATAAGGTTGTAATCAACTCCAAGAAGGTGGAACAAGAGTCCCAAATGTGCCATTGTGATGGCTAAGGCTTCTCCATCTTCAAATGAACTTGAAGCATTTCTACTAGTCATGGTGGAGGAATACATAGGAAGAAAAAGAGTGTGAAGCAATGAGAGATATTCACTTGAATTCCAAACTTCTCCTTGACCATCTTTCGAACCAATACTCTCATGTGAAGAAAACCCATCTTCTAGAGAAGGCTCACTATGGTCACGAGCTAGCAACATATCTTCATCATTCGTAATAGAATACATAGAGGAGAAAGACATACAATGGAAAGATATTTCTTCAACAATATTGATGGCAGCAACTTGTATGCTATATTCATGAAAAATAGCTTCTTGGAAAAGAGAGGAATCCACAGAGGAAGAAACTTGAGTTGGATAATTTTTGAATCTCTCACTACTTATTCTTCTTCATTTCGAACAACTTCTTGAGAAATGAATGAGGCAAGATCTTTGGAGGGAGAACACATAAGGAGGTTCCCATTTTCTTGCTCTCCATATAGCTCATATCCTCTTTCTCCATGCCAAGAGCTTCGTCTAAATTTCTCCAAAGCTCAAATCGGTACTCAACATAATCAAGGAGATAGCGCATTGTATGAGGTATAGCTAGACACATAGTTCCATAGGCTCTATCACAGTCATTAAGACAATAACACTTATCTTCATAGGACTCTAGCTCACTCACAACACCAATGGAGACATCATATAGACATTGTATCTTGATATATGCACACATTTTATGCTTCCACTCAGAATAGGTGAATGGAGAAAGGAGAAGAACTGCTTTCGAATCCATGAAGTTGTTGTAGGAACCTGCAATGAAAAACACTCAGATTTTCTGGAAATATGCCCTAAACAACAACTCAAGCCTCTCTATATTTGTTTGCAACTCTAACTAGCTATGATACCATGTGAGAATTGTTTCTTCGTGAGATCTAGGAGCTAGATCAATATTCACAATCAAAGTATTTGACAAAATATGCAAGAGGACAACAAAGAGACTAAAATAACACATATGAATGGTGCTAATAACTGTCCATTATATTACAATGCACCTTGTAGATGTGTATGATACATATTTATAGTAAATTGGGGAAAATGTGTGGGCCCTTGGAGCCATGTGAATGCATACAAGTGTCAGGATAAGATTTGACCACTAACCCCCCCTAGGTGGACCAATAGGCTTCCAAACCTAACCAAATAGTCACGAATCCATATGTGAAAATGTGTGAGCATGCGTGAATAGGTAAGAATCATTCCTGGGTCATACATGAGGGAAGGCTAGCATGGGAGAGCGCATGGGTGAGTGGGAGAGTCCCTAGGAGCCAAATAAATGCCCAAGAAGACCACAAAACAATCACATTCACACACTAGCGCCCCTAGTCAAATATGGAAGTGGTTTTCAATTAATGCAGGTGCCTGGATTACATAATGATCAAAACAGAGCGCCTCAACTGTCAATTAATAAGCCAAAATCACCTATTTGACTAGTATTTATCAATATAACCTAACTTAGACCATAGAACATAAGCACAAGGAAAATGATTATGTCTCCTAGGTAGATAAGCATGGTACTAAGGTAGATTATTGCTCTAACAAGTCTTTATAAATTCCTATAATTTTTCTATACTATTTTATTTATTCCTTGGTCGACATTTGTCTAGTATCCCTTTAAAATGCATTTAACCTCCTAGAACCTCTCTCCTGAGTGAGCCTCATCGATAGAAGTCTGACCCTATTATGTATCTAACGTGTACCCTTCTTTTGGTTATTTTGAAGTTTCCTTCTCCGGGTTGATTTATTTAACCATTTCTTTTTGTTTATGTGTTCTCCTGTAAGTCATCTCTAAGTCCTAGAACTCATCAATTTAAAAAACAATGCACATCAATAAAGTGAGAGAAAAAAAATGCCCATGTCCATGTTGATTTCTCTGTTAAGATTTAAAGACAATCCTTGAAGAAGAAGAATTTTAGCTTTGCCAATACATGAATTTCCCAAGATTTTTTTACAATTTTACGAGATTATTCAAATCACTCTCCAGGGTGAAATTGGCAATGGTTCATGGAATCATAACCTTGCAAATATAAGAGTGATGGCCCCAATAACCCTCTGACTCAGGCATGATCTGTATATCCATATCCTATAACTTTCAATTAACAAAAAATGTAGGTATCAGTTTACAAAATCTTCTCTTCTCAAGACAGAATTTAATGGCTTTATTATACACAAATCTTCTTGTGCAATTGCATAAAACCACCAAGAGATTGTTAAGCATGGGAGGATAAAATATGTCCTAGGACGGGTTCCTTATACATAATGGAGGTCACACTCAAAGTGTTTATAACAATTTTCAAAACTCCAAGTATTATAGAGAGATACATTGTACATAAAGGAATTGGAGAGAAAAAATGGCATGCATCCAAGCATCATGTCTACATGGTGCTTATCATTTGCCAGCATAAACGCCACTCACCCTTGGATGTTGAGGAAAATTAGGAGATAAAAATTCATTTGGATATTTCTTGGAGGTTTTTACAATTTATAATACCATTCCATTTGCATTAAATCTTATCCAATCCAATGTAATTTCATGAAAAATTCTCAAATATTATATTGAAACAAAAATTTGTGTTATTGCTAGTGGAGTAACAGATTAATAGAATTTTCCTCGATGGGGTTCTTAACGATCAATGAGACTGCATTAATGGAGATGTAATGGGAGTGGATCAATAGGATGAGTCAGATGTCAGTTAGGTGGTGGCGACGACGTCAGTTGCTGACACATTAACTCCCCTCCCCCACCTCTCCTGTAACGCGATATGAATAGTTTGCACATGTGTTGTTATTGCACGATCATGCCTGCTCTTGGTTCTTGCACTAGGTTCTCCATGGTTAAAATGGATGACCATGAGTTAATTTTCATCTATTATTCCTTGGGGTATTGTTGGCTTTCCACCGATACTCTTTATTGTGGTAGAATTCTTGCTCCCTGGTAGTTTCAGAAGAAGGCAAAGATTGCAAATATTGTTGGTGATAGTTGTATTCACAATGAACTATACAGTATTGTCTGTGAGTGTCATCGTGCTCCCAGTAGGTGCGATCATGCACATCCAGGCAATTCTCAGGAGCATAACAATGTGTTACTTTCTCTCCACCTTGCCATAATGATAGACAAGCTACTGATTATCCGTAATGACATTAAGGACGTAAAAGAAGATACGCAAGCCAAAATATTGGAGCTATGAGACATGGTTCATATTCTTATTGACTAGTGAGATGAAATTGCAAAGTTCACCAATACAGAATGAGGGATAAGTGACCATGCGACCAAAATATTTGGTCACCATGGTTTTTCATGGGATAGATGACCACAATTGAGAAATTTTAAGTGAGATAACTAAAAATGACCAAGATAAATGACCAATTTAATCACAAGATAAGAACTAAAATAAAAATGACCATGATAAATGACCAATTTGGTCATAGGATAAAATCTAAACTAAAAATGACCACATAACAATTGGTCATTTATCTAGTCGTTTTAGATGTGTCACTCTGACAATGGAAAATTACAATTTTGACAATGATTTTGTACAATTTACTAAATTATAACACTACAGAGGCGAAGGATACCAAGGAGGGCATATCCCCCCCTCCATTTGACATAACCTTGATAGTTCATGAACAAAACCTTCCTTCCTAATTGTCTCCTTGATTCGGGAACTTCTTAATCCCTTATGCCCAAGGTTCTCATGCAAAAAAGAGGGTTAAAGGTTACTGGTATATATAAATTTCTATAATTTTTCTGTACTATTTTCTTTGTTCATTGGCAAACATTCGTCTAGTATCCCTTTAAAATGCATTTAACCCCCTAGAGCCTCTCTCCTTAGTGAGCCTCATCGATCGAAGTATGATCCTATTATGTATCTAACTTGTACACTTATTTTTTGTTATGTTGAGGTTTCCTTCTTGGTGTTGATTTATGTAACCATTCCATTTTGTTTATGTGTTCTCCTATAAGCCATATCAAAGTCCTATAACTCATTCATTTAAATAAAAACGCATATCAATAAAGTGAGAAAAATTAAAAAACACATTGCTCATGTCCATGTTGATTTCTTTGTTAAGGTTTAAATACAATCCTTGAAGAAGACAGATCTTAGCTTTTCCAATACATGAATCCCCCAATCTTTTATATAATTTTATGAGATGATTCAAAGCACTCTCTAGGGTGAAATTGGCAATGCTTCATGCAACCATAACCTTGAAAATACAAGAGTGATGGCCCCAAGATCCCTTTAACTCAAGCATGAATTGTATATCCATCTCAAATAACTTTCAGTTAACAAAAGTTGTAGGTATCAGTTTACTAAATCTTATCTTCTCAAGACAGAACTTAATGGCTTCATTATACACAAATCTCCTTGGGCAATTGCATAAAACCACCAAGAGATTTTTAAGCATTGGAGGGATAAACATGTCCTAGGATAAGTTCGTTCTACATAATGGAGGTTATACTCAAAGTGTTTGTAACAATTTTCAAAACTCCAAATATTATAGAGAGATAAAGTGTGCATAAAGGGATTGGAGAGAAAAAATGGCATGCATCCAAGCATGAGGTCTACATGGTGCATATCGTTTGCCATCATAAACCACACTCACCCTTGGATGTTGAGGAAAATTAGGAGATACAAATTCATTTTGGGATTTCTTGGAGGTTTTTACGATTTATAATATCATTCCCTTTGCATTAAATCTTATCCAAGCCTAAATCCAATCCAATGTGATTTCATGAAAAAATTTCAAATATTATATTGAAACAAAAAAATTGTGTTATTACTAGTGGAGTAATAGATTAATAGACTTTTCCTAGATGGGGTGCTTAACGATCAACTGTACTTCATTAATGGTGATTTAATGAGAGTGTATCAGTAGGACGAGCTGGATGGATGTGAGGTGGCGATGACGATGTTAGTTGTTGGGCATATTAAATCCCTCCCCCTCTCCCGTAACGCGATACGACCAGTCTGCACATGTGGTGTTATTATACGATCATGGATACTCTTGATTCTTGTACTAGGTTCACCATGGTTCAAATGGATGACCATGAGTTCATTTTCACCTATTCTTCCATGAGGTCTTGCTGGATTTCTACCAAACTCTTTGTTGTGGTAGAATACTTTCTCCCTAACGATTTCAGACGTAGAAAAAAGGGTGCAAATATTGTTGGTAATAATGGTATTCATGGTGAATTCTACATTATATCCCATGGGCATCATCATGCTCCTAGTAGGTGCCATTGTGGATGCCCTCGACGCTCTTAGGAGCATAACAATGTGCTATTTTCTCACCACCTTACTACAATGATAGGCATGTTGTTGATTATCCATAATGACATTAAGGACCTAGAGGAAGATATGCAAGCCAAAATCTTGTAGCTCTGAGATAGGGTTCATATTTTTATTGACTGGTGCACTAACATTGCAGTCTTCTCTTGTACAAAATGAGAGACAAGTGACTAGGTGACGAAAAAATTTGGTCACCGTGGTTTTTTAAGGGATAGATGACCAAATTTGAGAAATTTTAAGTGGACTAACCAAAAATGACCAACATAAATGACCAATTTGGTCACGAGATAAGAAGTAAACTAAAAATGACTAATTTGGTCACAAGTTAAAAACCAAACTAAAAATGACCACATAACAATTGGTCATTTATTTGGTCATTTTTAGTTGTGTCACTCGGACAATGGAAAATTACAATTTTGATAATGAATTTGTACAATTGACTAAATTTTAACACTACAGAGGCCAAGGATACCAAGGAGGGCATATCCCCCTTCCTTTGGCATAATCTTGATAATTCATGAACAAAAGCTTGCTTCCTAATTGTCTCCTTGATTTGGGAACTTCTCATTCCCTTATTCCCAAGGTTCTCATGCAAAAATGAGGGTTAAAGGTTACTAGTCTTTATAAATTCCTATAAATTTTCTATACTATTTTCTTTATTCTTTGGTTGACATTTCTTTGGTATCCCTTTAAAATGCATTTAACCTTATAGTACCTCTCTCATGAGTGATCCTCATCGATCGAAGCCTGGACCTATTATGTATCTAACTCATACCCTTCTTTTGGTTATTCTAAGGTTTCCCTCTCTAGGATGATTTATTTAACCATTTCCTTTTGTTTATGTGTTCTCTTGTAAGCCATCTCTAAGTCCTAGAACTCATCAATTTAAACAACACTGCACATAAATAAAGTGAGAAAAAACAAAAAAGCACTGCTCATGTCCATGTTGCTTTCTTTGTTAAGATTTAAAGACAATCCTTGAAGAAGAATAATGTTAGCTTTGCCAATACATGAATTTCCCAAGTTTTTATACAATTTTCTGAGATGATTGAAAGCACTCTCTAAGGTGAAATTGGCAATGGTTCATGGAATCATAAACCTTGAAAATATAAGAGCAATGGACCCTAATATCCCTATAACTTAGGCATGAATTGCATAAAACATGAGTTGCAATTCCCTCTTCTTATGGTCTTTGTGAGGGTGGAGATGGTGGGATTTGGTTCAAATCTTTAAGGATCTTCTGAAGACAAAGTTACACCATATCCTTTATAACTTCAACTGAAAGTTATTTTTCGTTTTGTATGAGATGTCTATGGGTTGGTTTTCATCTAGGTGCCAAAGGAACAACTGGTAGTTGTCCAACCTTTCAAGCATATGCCTAGGTGATCCTTTCTTTTTTAATAAAGGCAAACAAAGATTGGGTTAAAGAGTATTTTATATTCGTATTAATAACTTCATAACTAAGAGGAAATGACCATAGTTTTTTGATAATAGATATTCTTATTCTTTCCTTCCAAATTGTTTGTTGAATTATTTGATTATTTTCCTTCCCCACCTACGTTTTGAAAGCAACTTCACACTTTCTCTTTTTTCCATGGCCTTTCACCTCCAGGGACTACATCAATTGAGGTTAATTTGCTGATTCGACAGGCCCTTCTTAGGGAATCACCCTTCCCATATATCCATCAATCAAGCATAAATGTGCATCTAGTGGCCACAAGTCTAGAGTTGCTTGGAACTGGTTCATCTATTAGTATGGCGGTGTACGACCTGTGACCGAGAATGGCCATGCTTCAAAGGTCTTGAATGGGGACACAAAATATAATCATTTGCAGAGGAGAGGGGTTTTGAGGTTTGGCACATATGATCCTCTTTGGAAGGGCTGTGTGGGGAAGAAAACTATGGTAGAAGGGGACTATTGGAGCTTGTGCAAGGGTTTTAAGGGGAACCCTTCTCTTTTCTCTAGTTTCAGTGTTGCAACACACACTCTATCTAGATAAAATCTATCAAGAAATCCATTGCCAAATATAAGGGATTCATTGTGGTTGCAACTTGAAGTAGTATAGAGATACAAAGCTACAAAAATTGTGGTGAACCTTGTTTACTGAGTTTAAGTAAACTAGGGATGAGTTGAAGAGGAAAAGGATGAAGATGTCATCATTAGTCCTATGTGGGGCTTTTGGGAAGCCATGGTCACTTGTGAATGCAGGGCGAGAAGTGTTAATGAAAATGTAGGATAGGATGGGACCATTGGGAAATCATGGGTGTCAGTTGGGCACTAATTTCACCATGGGGAGTCGAGAACGAGTGTCTAAGAGGTAATGCGAGAAATAGTTAGTATATTTTGGAAGCTAGGACTATGTGGGAGTTGGGGAAAGTTGAGTTTCTCCTTTTTGGAATAATGTGGGAATTTGCATAGTTATTTGGCATGCGTGGAGGCCTAAAGTAGCCATTTGATAGAGTGTAAGGAATCATGGGATTGTTTAGAATGTTGGGGAAGGTAATTGCATCTTGGAGGGGCTTCAACACTTAGCAATTTTTATGTGTGAAGGTATGTGGGGATTGAAGAGACCATATTCATGATTGTGTACAATGCGTTGGGAATCAATTTGAACTTGGGAGCAATTTTGGAAGTCCATGGGGCCATCTAGATGTCATATTCATGATTGTTGGTCGGTGTAGGCATGAAATAAACAGACTCTTACCTTCTGATTATCATATCAATAGATCTGGGCAAGTAAACTAGTGTGGGAACATCATTTTCCATCAGAAGCACCACATTACTCTATCATAGTGTGAAAGTCATCCCCAGGAAAATAGGGTGTAAGAACATCAACTAGAATTTGATTTCACTAAGCGATGACGTTCCCATTCTTCTTGTTGGATGTATTGCTGAGCATAGATTATATTTTGGCACCTTGGATATACATTGATTATTTTTGGGTTGAATATTTTTCATTCAAGTTGGAGAATGGAGCATTTCTAGATGGCTGACTTAAGTGTTGAGGAAAAATTATCATTCCACTTTGCAAGCTGAGTTCCAACCATGTTTTTCTTGTTCCATTGATTTAAAACTAGCTTTATATTCATTGTTGTTCTGTGTGATTTATAGTTAATATTATCTTGCTACCAACATTAATTTATTGTTGAAAGAAAGACATAACAATGAGGATTGGGTGCTAAACAAACATACTATAAACCCCTTTAATTTCACAAGTGGACATCTTCATAATGGCCATAAATAACGTGTGGTTTAGTTTGTTGAGCAACATAGAAATACCTGCAAGTTCATGAAGTGTTTTACGGAAGCAATGAATCAGGCCAACAAGTAAAACAGTGGTAAAGCTTAGGAATTTTTTCCCAATTGATTATGGAGGGATACTACAATTGAGGACAAGTCCTTTCAAACCTAGTCCCAATTTTAAGAAGATCAAACCACTGAAAGATGCTAGAGAAGTTGTTTTTCCTCTAGCATTAGTTTGGATTGTTCCCTTAGAAGTGAACCCTCCAAGCCATAGATCTAATGTTGAGCTTGATTTTATGCTACAACTCGGTCGTGTTGATATTGAGAATTAATTGAATCTGAGTATTGAAGAAGTGTTGTCAAATCCTTGATGAAAGTATATGCCCATAATGATGGTAATAGGGTGTGCACTCAACCAATAATGCATTGTGTAGATTTAACACAAACAAAGGAATTCCATATGTAAGACCATAGCAAGCATACAATTGCAAAATTAGAGCATTAGTCAAATCATGATTAAGTCATTGGTTCACTGTTAGAAAGATGAAGTGCAAATTGGGGTTAATCCAAAGTTGCAGGGGGGTTTGGGATGAAAGCATGGAGCTTCTTTGTGTTATACAGTTGTACTAAACCCTCTAATTTTGTAGTAATGGATGCTTTCATATCACTTGCATTGCATCTGCATCTTCATCATTTTATTTCCAGAGGATGTTAGAGGGCCACTTTGGTTGCATGTTCTACATTTGCCAATGAAAACAAATGATTTATCATTTTTGGAGGCGGAAATGTTGCAACCTGGAGGATATGCTGCTTGAACATTTGTTGAAAGTGGACTGGTTGATGGAAATCTATTTATTGTCAAAAGGGAGTGTTGCTCCGTATGAACACACAACTTTGACAAAAGCATATCTCTTTCTACTAGGAGAAAACATGGGGATATAGTATAAAATTTTAACTTAGGATAGCTTCAAAATGTCTTAACTTACACCTTTTAACCTAAAAGGGTGGGGCAATACTTAAAAAAATTGAACATTATGAATGTTAGCTAATTAGTCCATTGGGGTATCAAATTGAAAGCCACTTTCCTATGAAGTTCTCCACTATCGTGACTTTTGCAACATTGCCAACATATGCACCTAGTGTATGAGATACATGTCCACTTAGAAGTACAAATGTTCAACTAGTTAAAATTTCATTGACTCATTACTAATGTACCTCCAAATACAATGTACACATAGAATGATTGCATTGATGAACATGATAGGTTGATCATGTTATTATCCTTAACATTTAGGTCTTAGGCATTGGGGTATTTGTAGCTAAATGTATATCATTTAGATGATTTGACATTGGTTAACCCAATTATTGGGACAACACTAAGAAATAACATGTTAAAGCACCATCAATTTATTATGGCATTCAAAGTACAGTACTCACACCCTCTTGTCAATAGAGCTTGATGCCTTTTTTTTTACCAAAAAACAACTCATACTTAATGCAACTTGAACCAACAAAGCCTTAATTTACATTTAGATCCTAGCTAAGAACCATTGGAGAAATCATACTCTAAATGGAAACATCCTTAACCACCTCTACAAGGATTAATAAACATCCATAAGAAGTAGACAACCCCCAACTAAATACTTCCTCAACTATGTACAACTTTTCCCAAAATGATTTAGGATTCAACCATAATTTACAAACATAAATTTTATCTTATAAATTGCTTTTGTAAACAATTTTAGAGTTTAACTACTTCATCTATATTGTGTTAAATTTCCATTTTAAATGTGATATGTTAAATTTCACAACACAACACATTGATTTCCCTAATCCCTGAGTTGAGTTGTTAATGCTTGGTTGGCATATGCAAATATCCAAAGCTCTAAATTGTCTTGCTATTTTTGTCAATAAAAACCCTAATACAAATTTCTATGTTTAGTGGTAATTCTTTCCCATTTTTACTTTGCAATACCATAATCCAACTTCCCATGTTTGTCAAGTCCTAACCAGTTCTATGACACCCTATTTACGAACTACCACTGGAAGGAATCTACAACCTCGTGCAGGCTTGTTTCCTTCCCTAGCACCACCCTGCCACCCTATACTGATCTTTATCAGTTAGTTATCCACTGTTTGGACTTTGTTATTCATAAACACATGGACAATTAATTTCTTCAAGCCTCTGTCAATAAATACCCCCATGTTTTCTGCGGACGCCTCTCTTTGCAATTTTTGGATGCACCTCTTCACAGTTGCAGACACACCTCTTCACCATTGCAAACACACCTCTTCACCATTACAAATCTACACAGTAGGAATTCTGATTAGGTTAGCACAATCCTGGATCCCACAATAATTTTGCATACAGTCTCTTGGTTATATGCCTGGCTATTCTAACAGGTGAAATCATCCTTAGGCATTGGATCTTTTAAACATCTCAATCAATGGTGGAGGACAAACCAAACTTAAATCGTTTTTATGATTTCGCTCCCATCCCGGTGGTTAACTCACCTACATGTTAAACCAAAGAAATAGCTTACTATCATTGATCTAAGCCATGCTTTCATCTGGATCGTTGAAGTATGTGACCCCTACCTAATTCCGCTAATCTCCACTTCGATTTTCTCTGTGTTAGGTCACCTAGTGGAATTATTTCCAGCCTTTGATCAAAATCCTCTTTTGATCTCCATCGTTCAAACTTTAAGCACCTACCACATTCCAGAGATTTCAAAAGTTCATTAACCCACGCATGTTGAATTAGCGAAATTGTTCTGCATCATAGATCTAATTCAATGATCAATTTCGACCGTCGATCTTGAACCTACTTTCTCCTTGTTTATTTGAACAACAAAATCTCCTATAGGAATTGATATTCATTCACATCTAATTTCCACCGTCCGATCTCAAGTTGTGACTTTCTGCACTTTGCTTTCCACCTCAACCGTTCCGTGCCGTTGATCTCCTGCGAGTTTCTTCGTGACCGTTGATCTTCCACAATGTGGGATCTCAAAAACTCAAACGTTGTTTTTGCACTTCTTTGCCTTTCATTTTCCTCACTAACCTTTACACACCGTCGATCTTTCATGGATGTCTTTCTGATCATCGATCATCTGGATCCCGGGATGCGGAGTGCGGGTTCTCAAAAGCTCAAACATTGCTTTCGCACTTCTTCGCTTTTCATTTTCCGTACTAACCTTTTCACACACTCCTTTCCACACCAATCATTCCACAATGTTGATCTATTGTAGGCTCCTTTGTGACCGTTGATATTTCAGATCATGGAATGTGGAAATCGAAAACGCAACTTTCCTTTTTTCAAAATTTTTCGTTTCCGCCTTTCCGCTCCCGCAACGGTCCTTCTTCCATTATCGTTAAGCACTTCAGAAGGCGGAAACCAAAAACTCAACTTTCCAGTTTTTCGGACTTTTTCCTTTCCGCCTTTCTGCTCCTGCAACGGTCCTTTCGTCGTTGTCTTTCTACACCTGTCTTTTCTGCAGAGCGGAATGCAGAACTTAGAAATTCAACGTTATTGAGAATGAGTATATGTTCTTTCGCTTTTCACACTTCCATTTCCACATTGCGGAATGCGGAAGTTAGAAATTCAATGTTTCCAAAACTTCGACCTTTTGATTTCCTTGGTTCCGCACTCGCACTTCCGTTCCCACATTGCGAAATGCGGAAGTCAAAAACTCAATGTTTCCAAAAATTCAACTTTTTGATTTTCGTGGTTCCGCACCCGCTCTACCCTTTTCACACTGCGAAATGTGGAAGTCGAAAACTCAATGTTTCCAAAAATTCCACCTTTTGATTTTCGCGGTTCCGCACCCGCACTGTGGAAGGCGGAAGTCAAAAATTCAATGTTTTGACCAGTCTTTTTCATGATTATCTTCTTTTTGCCTTCTGCTTTCTATCTAAACCGTTTATTTGTTTTAGACGATCACTTCTCAGTCATTGGATCTCGAATCTTTGCTGAACTTCAACCTTTGCACCTATCTTTATGCGAAACTGATCCTCAACCGTCAGATCTTGTTGTGGACTGATTCTCAGCCGCCCGATTTCAAATATTTGCTGAACTACAACCTTTCCACCTATCTTATGCGGAATTGATCCTCATCCGTCGGATCTTGTGCAAGATGTTTCCTGACCGTTCATTTTAGAACTAATGCGGATCTTACCCTAACTTTGTGGATCTGCATAATTTCTTTTGCGGAAACCTCTTACGACCATATATCTATTGCGGATCTAATCATAACTTTGTAGATCTGCATGATTTCTTTGCGAAAATCTTCTGTGACCATTTCTATCAGTTATGAAGATGCACAAAGAGAATTTCATGTTGTTGATTATAAATATTTTATAAACACTCTCCCACATGTAGTTTTTCTGTTCTTACTATCTCTGCCACAAAGACTCATAACCTCAAGCTTCTCCTTTGTTATTTTCGAACTTATCCTGCTACCATAACTACTGGTTATTCCTTTGTCATTCATGACCACCTTTAACATCAATGACAACTACATTCTCAACAATCTCCCCCTTTGGCATTGATGGAAATATCCAAAACCTTCTCCCCCTTTGATAACAATGACAAAGGATAACCTGTTATGCCATTGAGGATTTCATGTCTTTCTTCTTTCTGATAACTCCCCTATCATCATATCTCCCCCTGAGATTGTGCCTCTTCTTCTATACCTCCCTTGAGTATATGATCCCTCTTAATGTTATTTTCAGGGTTCTCTTTAAATCATGAGATATTTTTAGAAAAGAATCTTACAATCATCACTAAATCCTTCTTCATCGCCTTTATCTTCTTCTTCATTGGTGTATTCTTTTATATCTACATCTTGCTTTTCCTCATAATGGATGCCATCCTTATTTATGGCACTATTATGCTCATCATCATCTTTGGAGACCTCACAGATGTTTGAAATCCTTATTTCTTCTAAATCATCATCATCCTTGTCTTCGCAATCTGACTTTTTCTTCCATATATTCTCATGAGGTATTATGCTTACTTGTCCTTTATTATCTTCTGTGTTAGTGTCTTGTTTCCTTTGTAAGGTTTGGTCTTTTCCCTTGGTTCTGCATCCAACAACCTTGTGGTCGAACTTATGACAAAAATGCTAGTACCCATAGGATTCCCCTTTATGATTAAGGGATCTTTCAGCTTCTTGCTTCACATATTCCATCTTCTTCCATTGTTTCTGAGCTTATACTGAAACATTCTTACTTAGTTTACATTCTCTGGACATATGTCCAAAGTTATTACATTTGTAACACTTTATGTCATATCTTTGAAGAGATCCAAAATAATTATGATTTCTTCCTTTTAGTTTACTAGACATATCCTTTTTATGTTCATAACTCTTTCCATAAGCTCTACAGTTTAGGGCTTTATGACCAAAATTATTACAGGAGTAACAATGACCCAAAAAGATATGTTGATATTTGTTTGTCTTTGGTCTCTTAGATACCTCATTAGCTCTGTTTTTGTCAGGGAAGGATGAGACATATTTCTTGCTTTCTTCCCTTTTAACAAGATTCTTTAGTTCCTCATAGCTTCTTTGATTTCCACCTTGGTTTGAGACAGGGAGATATTCTGGCTCCTTTTCTTTGTCATATCCTAGACCAGTTTTATCATATGATGATATTTGACTACTTAAGATATCATCTAGGATCCTTGTGCTATTCTCAAACTTTGATTTGATACATTTTTCATTGACCCCTTTTCTAAGTTGGATAGTCTCTCTTTTCAAGTTTCTCAGAGTCTTGGATTCTCTCCCCAAGGAGAACTACTAGATCCTCTTTCGTTTTCTTGGCCTCTTGAAGCTGGTTCTTCATGTCCATAACAGTTTGATTTGTTTCTTTTTGGTATTTTGACAGTTTCTCTTTCAAAACTTTGTTTCTTTTTATACTCTTTTCAATTTAATCAACAACAACCATGTATTGAGCTTCTATGTCCACTTCTGATTCCTCATTTGAATTTGTTGTTCCTATAAATATGGTCTCTGCATCTTCAGTTCCATCGTCACTATATTCTTTGGTATAGAAGTTATTCTTATTTTTCTTAAACTTTTTCTTACCTATGAATGTATCCTTATGACATTAGGGTTCTTCATGATCACTCTCCTCTTGTTTTGGGTAATGACACTTATTGAAAAAATGTCCAAATCTCCCACATTTAAAACATATTAGGGATAACTTTCCTTTATATTTTCCCGTGCCCTTCTCAAGTTTTTTAATAAAAAGAGCTTCCTCATCATCTAGGTTCTTTGATTGATTTTTGGATGAGGATGTAAATGTTGCTTCTTTCCTTGAGATTTCATTTATTCCCGTTCTCATCTCATATGCAGTGAGGACTTCATGTATTTCATCTATTGTCACATCATCAAGGTCACCCCGTTATTCTAGAGAGGACACTTTTGAGTTATACTTCATTGGTAATGTTCTCAGTACCTTACTCACCACTTCTCTTTCTTTTCATTTACCTCCAAGGCCTCTAATAACATTTACAACTTCATGTACCCTTAGAGGGTACTCTCCAATGTTTTCATCTTCTTTCATTTTTAGGGTCTCAAACTTCCCTCTATATGTCTGAAGCTTGGATTCCTTGACCTTAGATGCTCCTTCATAGATAATATTTAGCTTATCCCAGGATTCTTTGGTAGTCTTGCATCTCATAAGTTTTGTAAATACAAATTTTGTCAACCCACTCAGGATTGCATTTAGGGATTTGGAATTACCTTCATATTGGCCTAGTTCTATATTTTTTGTGGCTTCTTGGTCACCTATTTTATATTCCTTTACAGTTGCATCCCAAACCTTCCATCCAAGGGACATCAGATGGCACTTCATTCTCACACTCTAGTAAGGATAATTTTCTCTTGTGAACAATGGAGGTTTGTTGGTGGCTAAACCTTCTTATTGATCCATAGTGATTTTAAATAGGATATTACCTTCCAGTGGTTAAACTGTGATGAAGGTACCCACTCTGATACCAATTGTTGAAATACTGGACAATACTGAGAGAGGGAGGGGTGAATCAGTAATGTAACTTTTTACAATTTAAAACCACATTTATTATTTACTTATTAAAACACACAATCAACAAGAACACATTGAACACAAATTTATCGTGGAATCCCAATTGGGTAAACTACTAATACTTCCTATTACTGCAAAATTGTTATTTACAAATAGTTTTTCCTGCTACTAAAGACAAGGATGGTATCACACCCTATTTACCAACAACTACTGGAAGGAGGCTATGACCCCCTGGTTTATTAGCTACTACTGCAAGGAGGCTATGACCCCCTGGTTTATCAGCTATTATTGAAAGGAGGCTACGACCCCCTGGTTTATCGGCTACTACTAAAAGGATGCTACATCACCCTATTTACCAAATACACTAAAAGGAAGCTACAATCCTCTGTAGATTTGTTTCTTTCCCTAGCACCACCCTACCACCCTAGACTGATCTTTATCAGCCAGTTATCCACTACTTGGACTCTGTTATTCATAAACAAAGAGACAATTAATTTCTTCAACACTCTGTCAATAAATACCCTCATGTTTTCTACGGACGCCTCTCTTCGCAATTTTTCGACACACCTCTTCACCATTGCGAATCTGCACAACATAAATTCTGATTTGGTTAGCACAAACCTATATTCCACAATAATTTTGCATACAGTCTCTTGGTTATATACCTGGCTATTCTAATGGGAGAAATCATCCTTAGGAGTTGGATATTTTAAACACCTCAATTAACGGTGGAGAACAAACCAAAGTTAAATCGTTTTTATGATTTCGCTCCCATCCCTGTGGTTAACTCACCTACATGTTGAACCAGTGAAATAACTTACTGTCATTGACCTAAGCCATGCTTTCATCTGAACCGTCGAAGTATGTGACCCCTACCTAATTTTGCTAATCTCCACTTCAACTTTCTCTGTGCTAGTTCACCTAGTAGAATTGTTTCTAGCCTTTGATCAAAATCCTCTTTTAATATTCGCCCTTTAAACTTTAAGCACCTACCACATTCCGCAGATTTCAAAATTTCACTAACCCATGCATGTTGAATCAACGAAATTGTTCTCCACCATAAATCTAATTCAACGATCAATTCTGACTGTTGATCTTGATCCTACTTGCTCGTTTATTTGAACAACGAAATCTCTTGTAGCCATTGATCTTCATTCACATCTAATTTCCACCGTCCGATCTCAAGTTGTGACTTTCTACACTTTGCTTTCCGCCTCAACTGTTTTGCATCGTTGATCTCCTTCGGGTTTCTTCGTGACCATTGATCTTCTGGAATGCGGGATGTGGAGTGCGGGATCTCAAAAACTCACACGTTGTTTTCGCACTTCTATGCCTTTCATTTTCTGCACTAACCTTTTTGCACCGTAGATCTTTCAGGTATGTCTTTTTGACCATCGATCATCCAGATTGCAGGATACAGAGTGCGGGTTCCCAAAATCTCAAACGTTGCTTTCACACTTCTCCACCTTTCATTTTCTGCACACTCCTTTCCGCACCAATCGTTCCGCACCGTTGATCTCTCGCGGGCTCCTTTGTGACCATCGATCTTTCGGATTGTGGAATGCAGAAAGTAGAAACACAACTTTCCATTTTTTGAACTTTTTCCTTTCCACCTTTCCACTCCCATAACGGTCCTTCCGTCGTTATCGTTCTGCACTTCGGAAGGCGGAAACCAGAAACTCAACTTTCTAGTTTTTCATACTTTTTCCTTTCCACCTTTCTGCTCCCGCAACGGTCCTTCCACAATTGTCTTTCTGCTCCTGTATTTTCTACAGAAAGGAATGCGGAAGTAGGAAACTCAATGTTTCCAAGAAAGAGCATATGTTCTTCGGATAATATATATTTTCAAGTTTCTCAAAGTCTTGGAGTCTCTCCCTGAGGATAACTACTAGATCCTCTTCGGTTTTCTTGGTCTTTTGAAGTTGGTTCTTCAAATCCATAATAGTTTGATTTGTTTCTTCTTGTACTTTGAGAGTTTCTCTTTCAAAACTTTGTTTCTTTTCCTACTCTTTTCAATTTCATCAACAACAACCATGTATTGAGCTTCTATGTCCACTTTTGATTCCTCATTTGAATTTGTTGTTCATATAAATAGGATTTTTGCATCTTCAATTTCATCATCACTATCTTCTTTGGAATAGAAGTTCTTATGCTTTTTCTTAAACTTATTCTTACCCATGAATTTATCCTTATGATAACAGGGTTCTTCATGATCACTCTCCTCTTGTTTTGGGTAATGATACTTATTCAAATTAGAGGAAATTTCAACTCAAAATGGGCCTTTTAACTTTGATTCAAATTCCATGTCATCATGTGTTAGCCAATGAAATTGCTTTAAATTTGAAATACCGTATAGGTCTTAAACACTTTTTTAATATAAATTTGGGGATAGGTATCATAAAAAAACTACTTTTTTTTGTTTGTATTTTTGACATATATCCCTGTGTTTTTACTCAAATTTCGATCGGGAGAGCTCGTTGGATGCGGAATTAAATTCCGCATCCAACGAGTACCCACTCGGCATACTTTTGATGGACCTCGCTACCCCAAAAACAAGAAATACCTGAAAAAATGTGATGATGACATCATCACATTTTCAGGTATTTCTTGTTTTTGGGGTAGCGGGGTCCATCAAAAGTATGCCGAGTGGGTACTCGTTGGATGCGGAATTTAATTCCGCATCCAACGAGCTCTCCCGATCGAAATTTGAGTAAAAACACGGGGATATATGTCAAAAATACAAACAAAAAAGTATTTTTTTTCTTTTCTTCCTACAAAATTAATAAATATTAATTTATTATTTTAACTATTATTTTATTTTGCCTCTCCCTCAGCCAGTTTCCCCAAAGACATCAAGCACCCTGGAACGTACGCATTTTTTACACCTCTAAGTTATACAGGCATTCACAAATTTGCTGGCTCCGAAAGCAACTGATGTCCTGAAATATAGGGTCGAGAGGGATGGGTGAAAAAGAAGTGGACATCACCTTGGGTCTGTAAGTAATTCTATATACGTCAGGAGGCCCATTTTTGAAAAATGTCCAATTCTCTCATAGTTAAAACATTTTAGGGGTAACTTTCCTTTATATTTGCTATTTCCCTTCTCAGGTTTTTTAGTAAAAAGAGCTTCCTCATCATCTAGGTTCTCTGATTAATCTTTGGATGAGGCTGTAAACACTGCTTCTTTCCTTGAGATTTAATTTAGTCCCATTCTCACCTCATATGCAGTGAGGATTCCATGTAATTCATCTACTGTCACGTCATCAAGGTCATCCTATTCTTCTAGAGTGGACACTTTTGAGTCATAGTTCATCGGTAATGTTCTCAGTACCTTACTTACCACTTCTCTTTCTTTTAATTTACCTCCAAGGCCTCTAATAGCATTTATAACTTCATTTACCCTTAGAAGGTACTCTCCAATGTTTTCATCTTCTTTCATTTTTAGGGTCTCAAACTATCCTCTGTATGTCTAAAGCTTTGATTCCTTGACCTTAGATGCTCCTTCATAGATAATCTTTAACTTATCCCAAGATTCTTTGGCAGTCTTGCATATCATAGCTTTTGTATACACAGAATTTGTCAACCCACTCAGGATTGCATTTAGGGATTTGGCATTACCTTCATATTGGCCTAGTTCTATATTGTATGTGGGTGCTTGGTCACCTATTTTATATTCCTTTACAGTTCCATCCAAGGGACATCGGATGGCACTTCATTCTCACACTCCAGTAAGCATAATTTTCTCTTGTGAACAATGGAGGTTTTTTGGTGGCTAGGGCCTTCTTGTTGATCCATAGTGGTTTTAAATAGGATATTACCTTCCAGTGGTTAAACTGTGATGAAGGAACCTGCTCTAATACCAATTGTTGAAATACTGGACAATCCTGGGGGGGGGTGAATCAGTATTGTAACTTTTTACAATTGAAAACCACATTTATTATTTACTTATTAAAACACACAATCAACAAGAACACACAAAACACAAATTTATTGTGGAAGCCAAATTGAGTAAACCACCAATACTTCCTATTATTGTAAAATTATTATTTACAAATAGTTTTTCCTGCTACTACAGACAAGAATGGTATCAAACCCTATTTACCAGCTACTACTGGAAGTAGGCTATGACCCCCTAGTTTATCATCTACTATTGAAAGGAGTCTACACCCCTTGGTTTATCAGCTACTACTGAAAGGAGGCTACGACTCCCTGGTTTATCAGCTACTACTGAAAGGATGCTACAACACCCTTATTACCAACTACCACTGGAAGGAGGATACAAACCCCTGCAGGCTTGTTTCCTGCCCTAGCACCACCCTACCACCCTAGATTGATCTTTATCAGCCAGTTATCCACTGCTTGGACTCTATTATTCGTAAACACTCTGTCAATAAATACCCTCATGTTTTCAGCAGACGCCTCTCTTCGCAATTTTTGGACGCACCTCTTCACAATTTTTGGATGCACCTCTTCACAGTTGCAGATGCACCTCTTCACCAATGTGAACACACCTATTCAGCATTATGAATGCACCTCTTCACCATTGCGAGTATGGACAGCAGGAATTCTGATTTGGTTAGCAAAAACCTAGATTCCACAATAATTTTGCATACAGTCTCTTGGTTATATACCTAGCTATTCTAACAGGAGAAATCATCCTTAGGCATTGGATCTTTTAAACACCTCAATCAATGGTGGAGAACAAACCAAAATTAAATCGTTTTTATGATTTTGCTCCCATCTCGGAGGTTAAATCACCTACATCTTGAACCAACGAAATAACTTACTATCGTTGATCTAAGCCATGCTTTTATTTGGACCATCAAACTATGTGACCCCTACCTAATTCCGCTAATATCCACTTCGACTTTCTCTGTGCTAGTTCACCTAGCAGAATTATTTCCAGCCTTTGATTAAAATCCTCTTTTAATCTCCCTCATTCAAAGTTTAAGCACCTACCACATTATGCAAATTTCAAAAGTTCATTAATCCGCACATGTTGAATAAGCGGAATTGTTCTCCACTATAGATCTAATTCAACAATCAATTCCAATCATCGATCTTGATCCTACTTTCTCCTTGTTTATTTGAATAATGAAATCTCCTGTAGCCATTGATATTCATTCACATCTAATTTCCATTGTCCGATCTCAAGTTGTGACATTTTTCACTTTTATTTCTGCCTCAACCGTTTCACACCATTGATCTCCTTCAGGTTTCTTCATGGCCGTTAATCTTTCAGAATGCGGGATGCGGAGTGTGGGATCTAAAAAACTCAAACATTGTTTTTGCACTTCTCTGCCTTTTGTTTTCCGCACTAACCTTTTTGCACCGTCGATATTTCGTGGATGTCTTTCTTATCTTCGATCATTCGGATTGCGGTATGCAGAGTGTGGATTCTCAAAAGCTCAAATGTTGCTTTTGCACTTCTCTGCCTTTCGTTTTCCGCACTTAACCTTTTGCACACTCCTTTTTGCACTAGTCATTCCACACAGTTGATCTCTTACAGGATCCTTTGTGACAGTTGATCTTCCGAATCGTGTAATGCGGAAATCAGAAACACAACTTTCCATTTTTTGGAATTTTTCATTTCCGCCTTTCTGCTCCTGCAACGGTCCTTCAGCCGTTATCGTTCTACACTTCAGAAGGCGTAAATTGAAAAATAATATTTCCAGTTTTTCATACTTTTTCCTTTCCAACTTTCTGCTCCTGCGACGATCCTTCCATCATTGTCTTTACGCACATGTATTTTCTGCAGTCCGAAATGCGGATGTCAGAAACTCAACGTTTTCAAGAATGAGCATATGTTCTTCCACTTTCTGGACTTTCCTTTTTGCACTGCAGAATGCAAAAGTTGGAAAGTCAATGTTTCCAAAACTTCAACCTTTTTATTTCCATGGTTCCGCACCCGCACTTCTGTTCCTGCACTGTGGAGTGCAGAAGTCGGAAACTCAATGTTTCTAAAACTTTGACTTTTTTATTTCTGCGGTTCCACACCCGCAATGAGCTTTTCGCACTGCGAAATGTGGAAGTCAAAAACTCAATGTTTCCAAAACATCCTCCTTTTGATTTTTGCGGTTCTGCATCTGCATTGCGGAATGTGGAAGTCGGAAACTCAATGTTTCCAACAATATTTTTCATGATTATCTGCTTTTCGCCTTCTGCTTTCTATCTGAACTGTTGATCTGTTTTAACATGTCACTTCTCAGCCATTGGATCTCATATCTTTGCTGAAATTCAACCTTTCCACCTATTTTAATGCAAAATTGATCCTCAACCATCGGATCTTGTTGCAAACTGATTCTCAACCGTCTGATTTCGAATCTTTGCTGAACTACAACTTTTCCACCTATCTTATGCGGAACTGATCCTCATCCGTCGGATCTAGTGCGGGATGTTTCCTTACCGTTCATTTTAGAACTAATACGGATCTTACCATAACTTTATGGATTTGCATAATTTCTTTTCCGGAAACCTCCTACGACCACAGAGCTATTGCAGATTTGATCATAACTTTGCTGATCTGCACGATTTCTTTGCGGAAATATTCTGTGACCGTTTCTAGTAGTTATGAAGATGCACACAGAGAATTCCATGCTGGTGATTATAAAGATTTTATAAACACTCTCACAGATGTAGTTTCTCTATTCTTACTATCTCATCCACAAAGACTCATAACCTCAACCTTGTCCTTTGTTATTGTCAAACTTATCCTACCATAACTACTGGTTATTCCTTTGTCATTCATGACCACCTTTGACATCAATGGCAACTACATTCTCAACAGATATTATGTGAGTTTGAGAATGTTGTGATAGACATATATGATGTATTACTCTGTAATTTCATTTCCATAACCTCTGTGGGTTGAAGTCCAAGAAACTCATGTGTGAAAAGCTTGCATTCCCATGCCATTAAATCACTAATTTCCATGACTTTGGCTTCAATCTTGGAGGAGTATTGTATCAGATTTGTGGGAGGAATTTGCTTTGATTTTTATTCTGTTGGGGAATACATTTTTATTCCATATATTACCACCATGTTTCATATTACTCTCAGAACCATATATTCTACCTTTCCTATGTCAAAGTCTAGCTAGTTATGCAAATTTCCCTTATGCAATTTCTATGAAAGTTACACTACAAATGTTGCAGACCATAATCCATTTGTATAACTTAATAAACATGATTAAGGATATTAATTGATGTCTGATACTCATTCCCATACTCTATTATGAAATTTGGTAGGGTCGTACTTGATTTGGAGAGCTAGTTTGGCCATCACCCTTGGGGGGATTTGAACACAATTTCCTAGTAATTTTAATATTTTTGGCTAGAGGTATAAAGTATGATAGAAATTATCAATAAACCACCTTTCTCTATTTTAATACTCATCATACCATATCCTTTTAAATTCGGGAGCATTTGGTGAAAGTTGGGACCCTGTAGAGTCATGACTAGTTAAGCTCGAATTTTGCCCGAATTGCACTTTTCTCCAAAATTCAAAAAAGGGACATTATAGTGGTTTCAAAGAATTGTCTTGGAACCTATTGAAGTTATGGATGATAAGGATGAATTAAAAAACTCATCCAGTCATGTGTTGATGATATGACCAAGCAACTCATGCAAGGATTCGAATTGATGGCTAACCAACTTAGGGGTAAGCTGGCAGTAGGGGGTAGTAGAAGTTTCCATCATGGAGAGACACGTAAGAACATTCATTTTGAAGAATTTTTATAATTGGTTGAATGGATATAGGCACGATAATGAAAATGGGAACTCATTAAGGAACAATCAACAATCCACAAGTGGGGAGGAGACCAAGGAGCCACCAAGTCCTGTGGGTGGTGAAAAAGAAAAAAGAATTACATTATGAGGATCAAAAGTCACTCCCAAGTGACTTTGAGAAAGATGAGGAAACATCAGATGATAATGAAAAATAGTCCCTTGAAACTATATAATATCATTCCGAGACACATTCTATTGTGGACATGGACTAAAGGGCATCTACTGATGGATGCTTTAACTGTGAAGGAGTACTGATGGGTGCTCACAACTCTATGTTGGTGACATAGAGATCAGATTGGAAAATTTTGATGCAATAAAAAGTTCTCATAAACATGAATATGAATAACTTGTGACAGATAATGAAGAACCAAGGTCAACTTCCCCATCACCACTTGAGCTTCAAGAAGTTGATCAAATCAAGCAGAAAGAAGAAGAGGAGGTTCGGTCTCATGAACCATCCTTCATTGAAGGGTATTTCAATATGATTGAAAGGGATATTCAATAGGCCCTTAGCATACTGCATGAAAATAAATCATTGGTGTCAAATTCTTGTTGGAGAATTTCTTCATTGGAGGAGCCATCCTTCCTTGAAGACATGGAGAAGATTGAAAGAGAAATGTGCAACAATGAAGTATATTTCATGTCTTTGTTTTTTGATAGAAACAATTTGGTTGAGATTAATGAATGCTTACATGAACAATACTTGAATAATAATGAGGATATTCATAAGCTCAAAATTCAAAATTAGCAACTCCTTAAGAGGTTGCAAGATACTTGTTCTTCTTCCTATGTGTCAGATTGTTATATGGTAGATTGCTTGGAGGATTCTCATGACATGAGGGATAATTATAAACATGAAAAATTACAGGTTCTTTATGTTTTTGAAGATGATATTGATGAGATCCAATCACTAGTTGTGGTGGAAGAGGAACTCGAGTTTCCTCTTGAAGATGGGTGCACACTTTTTGAATAAGTGCATGATTCCACTACCTTGGAACCAAAATATGGGGAAATTTTTACATTTTTGAGGGAGGTGCATGTTCCTACCCTTATGGAGCCTTCACATGATGAACATTTTTCACTTTCTAATCCTTTGGGTGAGTTGGTTCTTTCTCCTACATCCTACACTCCCAAAGTTTGCAGCATTCATCCTAATGAAGTATGGGTGAAAGGTTTCATTTTTATGGTGCCACATCAAGAGTATGGAATTTCTATATCTCCTTTTTATTATGACATGATTCGAGAACCATATTCTTTACATTTTCAACACCATCCCTTGTTACATTATTATGATACACATCTACATGGATGCACCACTGGTATTAACTTGAGTAACTTGGAGACTTATGATTTTCCTTTCTCCTTTCCTAGTCCATTTGATGTTGGAGGAACTTCATCCCACACTTGGGTGAAGAGATATATGATTGAAGAAAATGATTATTGTTAGAAAAATCCTCTGTTATTTCATGATGATATACATATTCATGGGTGTATTGATGAGACTGCTTTGAGCCACTTGAAGTCTTCATGTTTTCTTTGCTCCTTCTTTGGTTCATATTTTGGTGGAGGTTCTTCATTCACTTCTTGGATGAAAGAACACATGGCTGATTATATTTTTTTGAAGCAGCATTATGGGACATGGGATCCTCATCTATGTCAATGGGGCAGATCTGATATAATACTTGATGCTTGTGTGTATGGGCCACATGATGATCTACTTACTTGGATGTATAAGAACTTTCATGATCCTTTGATGAGGTACCTTCTTGATGTACATTTGTATGATGTTTTTATGTAATTTCATGATCTATATTTTGTACTCATGATGTTTTTAAGGGTGTAATACAAGCAATGGGATCCTGGCATTGCTTGGTTTCATCTCACTTGGAGTAGTAGTTCGATTGTTGGTTTGAAAAAGCAAACCAACCTTCGATTGTTTGAGTTCATCTTTGCAAAGCAGTGTTCCAGTTTCCTATGTGGGATACCTTTTGAGAGATGGATTCAATTTTCAAATTCTTGGTGTTCATGGCATTTCATAATAGGCATTTCACACCATGCATGTATCAGGATCATATGGGACCCTGGGATCATTTTGGTCTCATTGGTTTCAATTTTGTGGGCAACAAGCAACATTGGAGATTTAGTCACCACTTGAGAAGATGATTGTAATTAGAGTAGTGCAGCGGCAAGCATGGTGGTTCCTCTATGATATTTTCTTGGAATATTAATAAACTCAAAGTTTGGTAACTCAGTACCAACTTCAAAGAATTATACATAAGCAAAAAGGGGTGAAAGTTTAGAAAAGGTTTCCAAAATATGGAGGTAAATATTATTTGCACAAATTTGGTTTTTATGGATTTGATAAATACTTTTGGTTTTAGTGCTGATGTTAAAGGATATATCAATATGAAAAATTCACATCTCTTTACTTTTGGGAACACAAAATTGCAATACATGAGTGCGACTACTAAAATTGCAGCTAAAGAAAATTAATGACCATAACCATAACATAGCACTTGGTGCAAAGGAAGGAGTAACAAATAAAGATGCCACTTCGGAATATGAAAACAATATTGCAGCATACAAACTTGGAATTGCTTGAGGACAATCAATATTGAGTGGGGAGGAATTGTCACATCCCCAATTAAATAATTTCCAAATAAGACTATTTGCAAATAATGTTTCACCAACCTACTAGTTCCGTAGGTTGAAACAGAGATATGAATTTTGTAATAAGGGGCTATGGGACCCAAAAAGAATTTAGTTTACCATATACACATTTAATTGGGTCACATAAATGATAAATTCTAAGAAAATAAGGTGGCATGAGTTCATGAAGACACTTGGAAGCTTGTGAAGACTTTGGGTGACTAGATTCCCGGAACACTTGGCATGATATTCATCCAAATTAGAACACATGGGTAATGTAACATTATTGGATGGTAATGTGCTATCAAATATCATATAATGAGCCAAGGAATTCGAATTGGTAAAGGAGGGTAACTCCCATGGAAGAGGAAGAGACTAGAAGACAAGGTGTGCCACTTGGAAGGAGATTCTATGCACTCTATGACAACAAATGATGGAAGATTCTATGATTTATGAAATGTGACAAATATGACATGAAAGGGCTAAAAATATCCACCAAGTGGTCAAATTTTGGAGTTAGAGGCAACCATTTGAATTGGGGAAAGAATTGGAGCATGAAGAGGAAGACAAGTGTCATGAGTTGGAGGAATATCATGGAGGGAAATTTGATATTAGGGGGATTCATGAAGTTATTAAAAGGATATCATGAGGAAGGAGAGTGTATTGTGATCATTTTTCAATTATCCTTTGGCTTTTTGGATAGCTTTTGCTTGTCCATTGCACGATGAGTGTTCACTCTCCTTGTTTGTGAACCAATTTCGAGGGAGTTGGTTTCCTTCCAAGTTGTTTGATGGAGAGGCCATCAAGAACCCTCATGGGAGATTAATGAAGGAGTTTTAATTCCAGGTTTAAGGTCCATATAGTCGAATTCTCATCTATCTCCCCATTCTCTCATTCCTTATTCTCCATTTCCCCACACTCACATTTGATGGCACGCTTGTTGGAGTGATTCTTTTGCCTTGATGAGGATAGTTGATGATGAAGCTTTGATTTATGATGTATGGATCTGTAATATCATATCCATATTCTATGTAAGTCAAAATATCCAAAATACATGTATGAAAGGCTCGCATTCCCCACGCTCTTGAATAACTAGTTTTCATGGATCTGGCTTCAATATTGAAGCAGCTTTATATCAGATTTATATGAGGAAATTTATATGAGTTTTATGATTACAGGAAAGAAAAATGTGATGTATGGATATGTAATATTATTTCCACATTCTCTATAATTCTAAATATCATAAATACATGTATGAAAATATTGCATACTCATTCCCTTGTATCACTAGTCTTCATGGATTTTGGCTTCAATCTTGAAGTAGTTTTATACCAGATTTGTATGAGAGATATTATATGAGTTTGAGGATATTTTAACAGACATATATGATGTATTACTCTGTAATTTCATCTCCATAACCTCTACTGGTAGAAATCCAAGAAACTCATGTGCGAAAAGCTTGCATTCCCATGCCATTGAATCACTAGTTTCCATGACTTTGGCTTCAATCTTGGAGGAGTATTGTATCAGATTTGTGGGAGTATTTTCCTTTGAGTTTTATTCTGTTGGGGAAGAAATTTTTATTCCATATGTTTCCACCATGTTTTATAGTACTCTCAGAACCATATATTCTACCTTTCCTATGTCAAAGTCTAGCTAGTTATGCAAATTTGCCTTATGCAATTTCTATGAAAGTTACCCTACAAATGTTGTAGACCATAATCCATTTGTATAAATTAATAAAAATGATTAAGGATATTCATTGATGTCTAATAATCATTCCTATACTCTGTTCTGAAATTTGGGAGGGTCATATTTGATTTGGAGAGCTAGTTTGGCCATCACCCTTTGGGGGATTTGAACACAATCTCTTAGTAATTTTGGTATTTTTGTCATTAGCCCCCAAAAAGTTTGTAGAGATATAAATTTTGATAGAAAGTATCCATAAACCAACTTGGGATGTTTTAAGACTCATCACACCATATCCTTTCAAATTCGGGACCATTTGGTGAAAGTCGGGACTAGTTAAGCTTGAATTTTTTAGAATTGCACTTTTCTCCAAAATTAAAAAAAGGGACATTACAGGAAACGTGGAAATGCATAAAATATGGCTTGGAATTTTGTTCCAAGATGTATGAATGCATCCCATGCATAAGAAATTCATTTCGTATGGTTGAAAACTCCTTTCCAAGCTATACCTGCATTGCACGGCAGCGTTTCCACTTGATTTTTTCCCAATTTCATATGGGTTTGACTGCAAGGGCCCATAAAGCTCAATTTTTAATGCAACCTAATTTTCACTCGGTTTGACCTAGATTTTTTTCTAGGTTTGACGAAAAATGTTGGCAATTGATTGTAATGTTAAATCTTAAAGTAAACGTTGAGTTTGATTTATTTTTCCTTTTCTAACCTTTTACTTAAAATTTATACATTAGCATTAATAGTTTTAGAATTTTTGAGAGTGGTTCCAACCTCATTAGACTTCATATGGAGAAAGCAGAATTTTATATCCTATTCAAATTTAACACTCTTGAAAATTTTCAAGATTTCAAGATTGACAAGATTGCATTATCTTTATTGGAATTTATCATGAATTAGGGTATGGAATTGGCATTTAATCGAGAATACCAAGCCCTTTATGTACCCCTGATGTTATTAGTGTTGGTTGTTGAACTTGTTTGTCATGGCCCTAGAAAAAATGTTCTCTTCACTCTACCCAAAATCGTGGATTAGACATTTTAATATTTTTCTACCATATTTTAAGAATTGGATTAGGTAATTTCATAAAAAATGGATGGTGTGGACTGATGCCCCTGAAAAATCAATGTAGAGGAAAAGGCTAGATGAGGAGGAAATGAGTGATACTAATGATGATCCCAATATACGTGATGGTGGAACATTGCTTGTCATTTAAATGTTTTTGCTCATTTATCATCCAACCAATATAAGCTCATAGTCAACCTAAATATACACCATATAGAAGTAAGTCTCGTCCATATTCATCCATTACACCACCATGAAGAAGAGAAGAAGCTCCATGAGGATGTATACCTTTGATTCCATCTAATGCTCCAAGTTACCAGTTGAAATACCTCTCTAATGTGAAACCTCGTACAATATGAAGTGTAACAAAGTCAATGACTATGTAAAGAAGAAATAGATGAGCCCAATGTCACATGATCGCGTTATGAAAATCACATTGTGAAACTTGATGCAATATGAGGTGTAGCCAAGTCAACGACTGTAATTCTGAAAGTCAACAAATTGTATGGAGATAAAAGACATGAGGCTAACAAAACACAATCATTTGACAAAAGTTGGAGACAATGTCCTTGCAAATGCTAAGGAATTCCCTTATCACTTTTCATAATTACAAATTGAAAATATAAAGATTATGGAGCCCGCCGGATTTGAACCTTTGTCTTTCCCAGGTAATTCAGGCCAGTTGTTGATTCCCCTAGATCTAAAAACAAATATATATAAATATTATGGAAGGGAAATCCCATAAATTTGATGATTTAGTATATATTATATAGGAAAGTACATTGATAATATAGGTCAATCTGGGATCTGGAATTCATAGAAGTGTCAAAATTTTGGAAGTTTTCACTTTGAAACACTACGAATTTCATGTCATTTACTTGAAATGAAAATACTTCTTTGTCTCCAACCTTTTCACTAAGAAATTTCAAGATTATAGACACTGAAAATGTACTTGAAAAGAGATGAATATCATAGCCCTTGGAGTACAATCTCAACCAACACATAGATCTGAAAACTACTTTTATAATTGAATATTTGTAATATCCCTAAATCTATTTCTTAGATCAATTCAGGGATGTTAAAACATGTAACGTTTCAGGATGGTTGTCATAACAAATCAACTCATTAAAACATTCATGGACTACTGATACCAATGAGAAAGTAAAGTTTGATTTTCAGATCTATAACAAATAAATTTAAGACAAAAATAATGCAATTCATATATTAAACAAATGAATATAAAGTACAACACCTCTTCTTATCCCAAATTGGTACAAGAAGTACCTTCTTCTCATACCAAGCTTACAAGGTCTCTCCAATTTCTTCCCAACCTTAGCTAGGGCATTAAGGATCAACAACAAACCCAAACAAACAATACCATGGCTTAGTAAGGCATCCAATCCACATATCCACATGAAAAACTCCACAACAAGCTAGCATCAACACCAACAAGTACACCTTGGATATCCCACTTGCATTCCACAAGCTATTAAGGAGATTCACCAAGTAGGCATCACACAAGCTCCTCTTGCATTACATAAGCACAATTTGCATCTCGTGAGTTTTTAGAAGCTCTCACTTGCATGCCAAAAGCCAAAGAACTTGACCGCTTCTTGTCAAGCTCCGCCTCCTTGTTACAAGAGCTCAACAAGATGATCTTTTGAGACACCAATAGCAAGTATCCCACTAGTTATATGCATCTAAGATACAATATAATGTTGTCAATACTTTTCTAGTACTTGCTTACATAAGCTCCATGTATTCTCTAGGGTTTAATACCACAAATTCAAGGTCTTACTTAAAGACTACAAGCCAAATATCTAAGATGAATATAGGTAGTGAATAACATACACTCTTCTCCCTTTATATAAGACATGTGAGGGAGGCCAACAATAGAAAAGTGGACTAGATCCACAACAACCTACTTTAAGTCACTAGATTAGGTCCATAAGTGGATCACTCTACCAAGAGAGCACACATGTCGCTAGGTGGTTTGGAACTACCTCCCAAGTGGAGCACTTTATAATCCAAGCCTCCACATGTCAATCGCTTCTATTGACAAGGATACATGATTTGCAAGACAAGCTTCCACACTCAACACTCCTCCACATGCATGTAACTAGGTCCACAAGCAACCTCTAAGTCACTAGATTAGGTCCACAAGAAACCTATAAGTCACTAGAGTAGGTCCACAAGCAGAGCACTTTTCTACCAATAAAGTAGACATGTCACTATGTGATTATGCAACACTTCCCAAGTGGAGTTCTCTCGAAGACAACACTTTTCATGAAAACGTTGCATGTTGTTCTAGACAAGCTCCCAAGCTCAAAAATCTCCGATATGCATGTAACTGGGTCCACAATCACCCTCTAGTGCAGTGTCCTTCGAGCAAGACTCCTCAATCCAAGCGCTTTACCTCCACCTGTGTGCCACATGGCCTTGATGCTCTTAGGTCCAAGCACCAATTCTCCTCAACATGATGCATCAAGACCAATCACCCATGCAAAATATGTCAACTACCACATAAAATAACTACCTCCACAAGAAGTGTGCCTCTTCTAGCACATATCCCGAGGACAAACATTCACCTATGGTAATATCTTGAATTTCCAATCAACCAAATGATCTAAGATACAACAAGGGGATAGGGTTTCACCTTGCAACTGACATGACATGTGACCAAGAAAATACTCATATTTCTCAATATGACTATCTCTTAGTATGCATTCAACCTATTTTAACACAACTCATGAGTCTCCCTAAATGGTTACGATGAGGAGGAGATGAAATTAGTCAGGAGATAATGAAATCGTTGTTTGAACTTGTAATATGGGACATCTAAAAATGAGGTGCTCCTCCAACTAAATCTATTGTAAGTTACATAGATGACAAGTCCTCTCGGGTGTGGAATGTGGTCATTTTTCTCAAATATATACCTGGAGCTAATGGGAGCCCACTCTGGAGTCTGAACCAACCAAGGAGGATCTCGAGGGCATGCATCCAATGTTTGTGTGGATACTTGAGGATGAAAATAAGTCCATCTCCCAAATGCATGAATTTCTCAAAATAAAATGCCATCTTAGGGATAAGGCCCTTTTTGGGGTAGTCTAAGTGACTTGGATATACTTCTTGCAGATATCCTCCCTGATCAGATAATTTATGCTTTCTTAGTGGCTAGGACATGACCTAGACCATATAAAGAGTAACCAAAAAAGATAAGTAAATCAACAGAAATTGAACACCAACTAAAGTAACCAAGAAGCTTCCCAAAACCATCAAGGACTCTAGGGGTCATATGAAGGTAATAATACCTTCTTAAGATTGCAAATCTAGATAGATGTACCTATATCTACCAAAATAAAAGTTTCCAAGGATGTAAAAATCTGTAAAGCAAGGAGACAAATCTAAAGATGGCCTCAAGGTGGAATGATGAGGACCAAACTCCACCTAGATGATGGGTAAGGAAATTGTCATTTGCAGCAAATAATGCATTGTGACGAAAGAATTTGGACTCTCTCTATCCTATCCTAGCTGGCCCAAAGAAAATTAGGCCCATAAACCTCGAAGCCATAGAGAATAATGGGTTTGTTGATCAAGGACAAGAGGTGCAACTTGGATGAGATCCTGGAAATGATGTTGAAGGGAACTGTCTTTTGAGTTAGGTAAAGAACCCATATCATTTGTTAATTTGGGATTGGAAAACACAACTCAAACATAACCAAGGCCTTAAAAATGAACCCCCAAGTATGTGTAAAATATCAATATCATCCCACTGGGAGTAGAAGTGGTGGTTGAAGAGAGCATGTTGAGAAATGTTGAAGATCAAAACCTTAATTTTACCACAAGTCACTGACAACTGTCAAAGGTCACAGAATTTGGATAGTGCATCCATTTTGCCTCTACGACCCCTTAGGTGGAGCCCAAGAGGATCACTTCCTCTATAAATAAAAGGAGGGAGATCAATATGTGGTGTAGAAGACACTTTTCACCTCCTCTATGCACCCACTAAAGAAATGACTCAACTCACCAATTAAAATCATATAGAGTCTATCAAAAGGGCCAGTCCTATTTGACCACAATGGTGCATATGACATGTAGTATACTACCACAAATTAACCACCAGAACAAAGAGCACAAATGCATATATTCCAGGCTGAAGTGTACCAAAAACTTCTGCTAGCTTCTTATACTGTCAACAATAATTTCTAGACTCTATATCCATATTTTGTTTTCACATTTGCAAGTGACTAGTTGTAATTAATTAATTTTGAGTGTATTTTGTCTGATAAGGTTTGGACTGCAAATAGCCAATATGATTAATCCAGATCACACTAAAAAATTAAAACAATTATAAACTTATGTCAAACAACACATATTCAAAATATTATCATTCCCCATAGAGCTTATATATTTCAACCATGCATTTTGACATCCATTAGATAGTAGGATTTGAAAAAAGGAATTTGGAGAGACACTAGGTATAGAAATAGTTAGTTATTGTCAACAGAACCATATTTTGCAATACACACAATTTTACAAGTCATAGAAAAGATTTTGGGAGAGGATATGAATACTCTATAAACCCTAGTGGCCGCAACTTAACAAAAATAAGACACATAATCTATGCATGTTAAGACATGATTTAGTTTGAAATTAATTACAACTCTCTCATGCATCCATGCTTTCTTTTAAGGATCTTGGGAAGAATTGTTCATTCTTAATATGTTGAACAATGATATGCATCATTTAGCCTTTCCAAGCCCTTGAGACAAGAAATTCCATGTCGAGTCCACACCCTGGGGGTAAGAATGACATCTCCCTTCCATGCCTTTCCAAAATTTGATCTATCCATCTTAATATTCATCTCAACTTGAAGTCCATAATTTACCTTAGTCTATGACATTGGTGGTCAGGTGCCATGTTTAGAAGCTACTCCCAATACTTCATATAGGCTACTTATCCTAGTGCTTAGATTGATTACTAGAGAGTTACCCAGTCCCTGAAAAATGCATATATTTATTTTCAATTCCTCATTCAGTCCTTTAGAGCAAATAAAAGACATGTTACAAATAGATGGACAATAATATTAGTCAGTCTTAACAACATACTAGATGATGATTCCAATTTGGAACAATAAGTATAACCATAAGAAGGTGCATAAGTCAAAGATAATTCAGATGTGATGAAGAGGAGCACAAATTTCCATCTTTCATATTCACATATGCCATACTGTAATCATTTTTCCACACATTTCATTGTAATTGGTAGTGAACAAAGATTTTCTGTTGCAATTCTTAATTAAATTATAATTACAGATCATCATTGCATCTACCTCCACACCTAATATTAAAGAATACATATTACACATCCAAAGTCCCTATTAATTTGTCGTTAATTTTAAAAACATTATATCTTGCTTAATGGACAATGGACACCCACCAAAAACACGCCAGATGTACATAAAGTAGATGGACAACTTGTTTTCCTTCTTGTTTGCATACTCTATATACTATAAATACTTATGGACAACATTTATTAACTTGATTATCATAAGTAAATCAAGCATAGAACTTATACATAACAAGAATTTCCATACTCACCAAGCTGAGTCAAAATCATGATTCCATGAAGGAAGACTCAACCAGAAAATATAAGAGCAACTTCACACATTTTTGGCATTTTCAGTATTTTTCTTGTTGTTTCTATTGAGTTGATGGCTTTCTATTGTTAAACAGCTTAGACTACATTTAGAGGATTTTAAATGATTTTTTTACAAATAGGACTCCAAAAAATAGCTAGAGTGAATAAAGTCCAAAGTTTCAGAACATAATTGTGTTGTGGTTGCATTTTTGTAAGGAAATCCTTTAGAATCAATACTTGATTTATTTTCCTATGAAATATAATATTTTATTTATTTTTAAATATTCAAGTGACTGTTAAGTTTTCCACCAAATTTTATCAAGTCACCAAGTTGACTCACCATTTTGCTTTATAAATTTACTGTTGCATTCGAGTTAAATGGTTTTGCCTTATTGTACACATTTAAGATTTATAAACACCGAACACAAAGTGAAATTTTAAAATGGCAATTTTAACTTGATATTTATCGCTAGAAAAAGTTCCATCTTTAAATATCAATCTCCTTCGTACAACACACTAGTCCTCAAGTTCGTCCAAATAACCAGGTTTCCATCCATAATTTCTTCATCGTTGCCTTGTAAGTAAGAGAGATAGACTTCCTCACTCTTGTGCCCCCAAGGGTCATGCATCCAGGCCCTCTCAACTCCATACACTCCTAAGAGGATATCCTCCAAGGAATTGGCCCTTTCACAATGATTAATGACTAAAATAATTGGTCCCCACTCGTCCTCGACCGCCAGCTCTAGCATGCCTTGAAACCCTGTCTTCTATTCAACACCAACACACCTAATTTTGCATCTTTCTTGTACTAGAACCTTAATTTATATATTTTCTTAGGCTAGAAATTTAATTCTTTATCTTTTTTTTCTTTTCTTTTAGTATTGACCTCATAATTGTATTTTCACTTTCACTTTGTATGTACATTGGATGTACTTTCTTTAGTCCCATTCACCTACTTTTGTGGTCATTTGTTGGATATTACAAAAAAATTCCTTATCTATTATTCGTCCAACACAATTCGAAGCTCATAATTCTACTTATTTATATTAAGGCCCAGTGTAAAGGATTGGGATAGATAGACACATATACAATGATATAATCACTTTACATAGAAAATAAATTAGTTGTGTCCTTTACTAACACAAAGAGATCAAATTCAAAAGAGGATAAAATCTATAGATTGGAAACAAATGCCCAAACTTGTTAATCATAGAAAAAGGGGAGCTTAACAAAGGATATCACTCTAACAAGCAATAAAAATATAAGGAGAATTGGCATTAAAACAAACTTGAGACCATATCAAATATTGTCACGTACCCATACCCCATTATCGTGCGGAATTAAAATTTTCAGTGAGAATCTTCATTGTTCATCGAAACACAGGGCATGGCCGTGACCATATCTCGACATTTCCAACATTGTCATGCTTCCTCTCATCTTCCATCGACTAGTTCAATGATCTGAAAGGAAATATCTCAGAGGAGATTGGACGACGAAGAGAAAAAGTGACGGAAATCAACGATCATAAACGATCCCACAGTTGGAACCAAATCAATGGCTTAGAATTCACCCACAAAAATCAACGGTGTGAAAATCCCGAGTTGCGGGGTCGAAAAGTTACGAAAATCAAAATCTTACTTCCCGCAACCCGCATCCCACATCGGAAACAGATCAATGACAGAGAATCATCCCGTGAAGATCGATGGCATGGAGACTTGAATTGCGGGATTGGGAATTAGGGAAATCATGACACTGCGATCCCGCATCCAGCATCTTGCAAGTTACGGAGAGGAAGTTGTGGAAGGAAAATATGTAGAAACCAAAATCTACAAAATGACATTCCGCATCCCGCATCCCGCAAATTTGTGCAAAGGAGAATTTCTAACAGGAAACTCCGCTTTTTGACTGAAGTCTTGGATCAATCTAATAATTAAGGCCATTACCAATCTATCCAATCTTCCCTACAACTTAGTTCAAAATGAATTGATGGAAAACATACATAGATGCCTACAATTGCAGTTATTCAAAGGAACAATACACCAATTCCACACAGCAACATGTTCATCACACTCCATCAAACAATTTACAATACAAGAAATACAATTGTAGAGAATAACATAGACAAGAACACTTATATTGAATAGAACTTGTGCTGCAACCAACTATCTTGCTGCAACGTTCCACCCAACCATAGGCCAGTGTGCTCCTTAGTCTCTCAGCAACACTGCTACCCTCGAGTTGGGCATGATTTCCTCAAGGAATGAGGGAACACTAGCAGACTCATACATATCCAAGGTGCAATAACACTCAGCCAAGCCAACACAGTTGGGTTTATTAGGCTGCAGGATAAAACATTCCAATAGATGGGTTTCACAGGCCTCTCAGCCAAGCCATCTCACGGTTGGGTATTACAGACTGTTCACAGTCAAGCCAACCTTCACCTTAAGGACCAATCAAGCCAACAGATGGGTTTATCAAACTCTACATAGTCAAGCCATCTTACTGTTGGGTTTATCAGACTATCCAGCTAAAGGTTACTCACCAGGTCAAACACAACAAGACACAATCAAGCCAACAGATGGGTTTATCAGGCTACCAGCCAAGCCATCTTTCGAGTTGGGTTTATCAAGATTCTAAGGAAATGGGAAAGAAGAACTAATAAGCTAGTGAGCTCATCTACAGAGCTAAGAACACCTTCACAAGACCTATATGGACTGGCTTAACCAATTCCTACACACCCAACACAAGGAAGTGTCCCCTTCTCTGCTCTACAATCCCTCAGGCTACACCTTCCCTTCCAGTGCTCTTCAGGATGTGCATAGCAGGTTCACCAACCACTCCTATCTTATTGTGAGGTTCCACACTAGGTTTATCAAGCACATTCTATGACTCTCCCATTCCTAAATCTTGTACATAGTTCAGACCCTAACCAGGGTGCATAATACAGCAACCACAGGGAGACTCTACAACACATGCTTACTCTGGAACACGAGTAACAGGGTATCATACACTCTGTATTTTAGGATAAAGTTGTGATGTAGTAATAACAGTTTTTCCAAGGAAAAAGCACTCATTGAAGCGAAGGATACACACAGGAAGAGCTCCGCTACTACCACAATGTCCCTCCCCTGGGAAATGAAGATAGTGGTGAGTGAATCCAAGACCAGAACGTCCCGCGGCTCTCAAAACGTGAGAGTAAATCCAAAATGTGAACATGTGGGTCAAAACTGGCATATGGTTCTGGTGTTTTCTTGTCCATGCAAGAAAAACGGGACATTTATAAAACTGGGTGTTTTTCCCAATTCGAAATTTCCCATACTCTTCCCCTTCTGAGCAATAACTACCTCAACCACCTTCTACAGAATAAATGGTTGGGAAGAGAAGACAAGAAAGATGTTAGTTGACAGTTCTGATGGGTTCTCCCCATGACACATGGATTTTCCCCAAGCTAGTTCAAGGTTAACATTCCCCACCCCCTTATCCTTAGGAAAATCATGCCCCCATCTCATTATTCGTTGCATCGACATAGCTGGCTGTGGGTTTTCATTAATTTGCATATTTACATGATGTTTACAAACGTGCTTGACTTAGCACAAAAACCATAGGCGTTAACCATTATATCCTATATACCAAACATTAATCAATGACAGGGCCTTGGCCTTGAGCTCCTTGTCATGATTCAATATAATATTTACATCATATACATTAATGCAATGGGGTCAAAACCGGTGTTACAACTGATTTTACCACACATGGTGGACCACACATTTATGGCCTTCCCTGTCCCTTTGCAAACTCTTTGGACCCCATGGAACATTTTTGTACCTTTGATGTTTCCAAGATAATCCCTAAAAACATGCATTATTTTCCATACACGACTTTCAAACCTATTCTCGCGTATATACGCGGATATGACCCTCAAACCCGCTACATCAGGATGTGTACAAAAGGCCAAATAGTTTTGGAGTTTTCCTTGATGTGGATCCGAGTCACTTGTCTATTGGCCTTCCACATTCCTTGAGATCACTTGGATTTGACCTTCCATTAGCCCATTGAAGCACTATATAAGGAACCCTTTGGATACATTGAAAGGGGAGGAATTGAAGAGCAAGAAAACTATAGTCCATTGTTGCCGGAGCTTATACTTGAGTCTGCATCTCTTTGTCCCTTGGAGCACTTTGTGTTCTTCCCAAGCTTGCCTTTGTTTGTGATCTTGCTATCGAGAGATGGAGGATTGAAGTGGTGGAGGCCCAGGTGGAGGACTCAGTTTCTCTGGTTCGCAGAAGTGCTGACAGAGGTTGTCACCATTGTAATCTCTGATTTATATTAATAGAAATATCTTTTCCTGTCCAATAATGTGTATTTAAATGAATATTGAATCCATAGATGCTTTTAAATGCTTATATGTTATTGATTATATATGATAGAGTAGATATAACACCATTATATAGCATGCTTGTCTTGTTTGGTGAATGTTGAGAGAGCAAATTGCTAATACAAGTGAGATTGGAAAAGCTCAACAGGGATCTACATCAACCATCTGGAATAAGGTATGTTTCAAGATCCTTTAGTGTTAGATGTTTTATTTCTCTTGCATATGGGAAAGGATTGATTTCTGCGGTTACTCTGTCTGTTGTGGTACGCCAAGCCATAGGAAGTTTTCTCCATAACAGAATTGGCCACCATACTGGGGAGTTCCTAGCCATTTCCTTTGGGGGTTTTATCAGCATTCAATGTTCTTGAATTGCTCTGATTTCTCTATTTCTGAGTTGGGTCTGGGGGCATGTTTGCCAAGTAGTGTCTGATAGGAGTAAATTTTGTCTCAGCTTGTTTGTTTACCTTCTTTTTTATCTCTTTTTCTTCCCGTACGTGAGTTTTGTCTTCAGAGTCGCATGTACATGCGGTTTTTACTGGAATATCCGTGTATATACGTGGGTTTTCTACACACAGTCATGTATGCCTTGAGTTTTTCCTTTTTGGGGAAGATTAAGTGTTGTTGGGTGAGTTTGGATGATTGCTGAGTCTTCTTGGATGCTTTTGGAGTCTGTATACACCTCTGTTTCTGACCAGAGACGTTTTTTAGATTGAATTTTTTGAAAATGTTCTTGTCATTTCATTTTCTATTTTTTGTTTTGGGATTAGTGCATTAGGTCTCTTTTACCTTAGTGCTTTGGTTGGGTGCTATTTGGTAGTGCTTGCAGAGTCCGAGGGTTGTAGAGTTATAATTTTGCTTTATTATCTCATTTTAAATAAAAAACACAAAACATTTACTTTTTGCATCATTATGCATTGTTGAATTTTGCATTTTGCATGGTACTTGCATTAGGTTTGCTTGGAGAGTATTAGTCAGATTTTCATATAGGAATGATTGCATATTCATTTGAAGGAAAATTTTGCACTTCACGTAGTAGCATGCCCCATTTTTCATTCGACACAGTGCATTTGCATTGATTGTTAGGTGTGCATTTTACTTCTTGTTGCATCATAACATCATTAGTTGCACAACCATTCACCCTTTTGAGTAATAAGCCAATTAAAATCAACGCATAATAAAATGAATTACACTCTTTTCTTTTATAGGGTGCACTAACAAGATTAGGTTTTAGGGGCTTGGAATAGTTCATTGTGAGTAAATTCTCCAAGACCACTAAACGAAACATTTATGTGTCTATCCAAGTGAGAGTGTGAAATTCCTTTATATAATTAGTGTTTCCTAGGGTCCTCCTCTTACAAGGGAGTTAAGCACGAGGCAGTGTGAGTGGTTATTGATTAGGATGACCCCTGGTCATAACTGAGTAGCAACAGAGATATTTCCAGGATTGTATTCATATCTGGGGGCTCTTTCAAGAGTTTTGGGCTTTGTTACCCTGCCCATATGGTCAATCCTGCCTGCGACTGTCCCCCTGAGCATTGATTATATTGAGGTGACCTTAGTTGCCTTACCTAGGTTATCGAGGGGGTACTTCACAAAGGTTATTTTGCATGTGTCCTGGCCAGGTAGGGGTCGGACAGCACTGTCACTATATGTGTTGAAGCTGCGGGCCACTATAATTGGTTATGAACCTCCGCTTGTTGTGTATGGGAGTCTCAAGCCTCTCCTAGGTGAGACATACTTGCTTCATTCGGGAGCTCACATATCCTACCCTTATTTCCTTGTGATTTGGATTTACATTTTATAGGTGTATGCTCTGTGCACACTATTTTGCTTAGGGTTTGCATAATTAGATTGAGTCTTTTTCATTTTTGAGTCATTATGGATTCGGGCGTGGCAGTTCGCCTTTCTCATCGTTTAGCAAGACTTTCGCCTTCCATGTATCCTCCTCCTTTGGGAGAGAGAAACAGACAGTTCGAGCGGAATGCTTCTCACGTTGATTCACACATGATGGGAGATCACAAGGATGAGATTCCTGAGATGTCTTCTCCACCTCACGAGGTTGGGGATGTAGATTCTACTCCCGCATATGATCCTTCACATTCTGGTTATGATCCCTCATTCATAGGTCACTGGTATTGGTTTCCAGGCTACGAGACTCATCATGAACCCACAAGCACTAGTCATGTTTGTTATGGCATGCCTGATATCCTTGCACATGATCTGACACAGCATGCCGAGTCAGAAGTTGAACCTAGCACTATGCCTGGGGGCACTCCTATTCCTTTCCATGCGGAGATATTTGGGAGCACTAGACACATTGCACCTTCCATCCCGATGGTGGAAGCTACCTCACATGTCCGTCCTAGACCTAGTGTTAGTAGTCATATGCAGATACCAAAACCGAGACAAGTGACCATAGGGAACACCACTTACATCCCTTCAAATGTCCCTTCATCCTCAAACCCTACTCCTTCGAATTCATTTTTGACAAACCTTCCTCCCCCTAATTCACAAGGTCCTTTGGGCCGGAATATCGCTACTAGCCATGTTCGTACCGCGACTACTCGCACAGTAGTATCTTAGAGTCAAGTACCTCCTATTGTCTCAGGAGGTCATATTCCTGTTTCTGGATCATCTCATGGTCCATCGTAAGGAGTTCCCCATATCCCTAACTATGGAGCTTCTCATGGGACATCCCATGGGACACCTTATGGAGCTTCTCATGGACAGTCTTATGGACCATAGTATTGATAGAACTATCAACCCTATGGGTATGGGTATCAACAACTTTCTTACTCTTCCAATTATGGCTTTGTAGCACCACATAGACAAGGTACACCACATCATAATGCTTCCATGCATCCCTACATGAGTCAAATGGGAGGAGGATATTATGGCCAAGGCCATGGTACTTACAACAATCAACCTTATTGTTAGATTTTTAACATTAAGCTAGCATTTCATTAGGATATTTAACTGAGAGAACAACAAGCACATCAATCAAAGACAAAAGACAATGAACACAGTGTTTTTCCTGGGGGAAACCATAAATGGAGAAAATCCTGCAACTTCCTTAGAGATAGAATCATCACCAAAAGTGAAACCCAAAAACAGTAAGATGGTCTCCCGACAACATTAACCTCTTTCTTCCTTGCCCCAGTGTCTTTCTCTTCCTCAGATATGCACTACAACTGAGTGTGAGTGAGTGTATGATAAATAGAGAGGCTAGCTCTCTATTTATACTAATTCCTGACTTGACTAAACCCAACTAGGGCTGACTTCACTAGGTGAATCTAATAAACCTAGTGCCCTAGAACTGCGAGGACTTTAACCCTTAGACAATAGGAGGGTTACCCACCTTGACTTGACATGACTTGTTTACATTATAGAAACTCCCGATAGGAACCTTGGGGCATGACATGACTCAAGTACATTACAAATACATCCTAAAATAAACATCGGGTTACAATACATAAGAAATACAAGTGAATACATTCTGAAGTTACAATTACATCAACACTCCCTCTTAACTAGGAAGGTATTCTCTCGACACACTTTATCAACACAAGTATTCTTCTCTGTATCATCTAGATCATCATCGAGTCTTCGTCATATTCACCTTCAAGTCATCTCTATCTTTAAGTCACCTTAATCTTCAAGTCATCTTCACTTGGGTCTGGATCATCACTCAATTTGGATCATCATCTCTGGTTCTAGATCATCCCTCGATCTGGATCATCTCTGGAGCATCATCTCTGGATTTGAATCATCCCTCGATCTGGATCATCTCTGCTGGATCATCATCACTGGATCTTCACGTGTAAAAACCCCAATTTTCCCAAAAATTTTAATTTTTTTTAAAATGCATATATTTTCATTAAATGCAGTCATTAACTGTTTGATTAGTTCTATGTTATTAGATTCATATCTGAATGATCTTTTGATTATGCTTATCTTTATAGAATAGTTTCTTTTCAGTTACTGATTTGTTTTCTGTTTGTGACCACAAGGTGGGACTGTCATGAAAACCAGGCTTACTTAGCTTCCGAGCTAATGCAGAAGTTTTCCTTCTCTTACAGATATACAGGTAAGATGTTCGGGTGCTGCTAACAAATTTCTAAAGTATTCAATAAAGATTTTCTGTACAAAAATTAATTCAATAAAAGAATATACATGCTAGTCAGATTTCTCAAGCTTATAAAGGTAAAGCTTTAACTATGATTCCTTTTAAGATCTTACTGATAGAGAATTGAATTCTACTAGTAAAGATGACATCTATTTTTCCTTCATGAAAGCAGGATTTAATATCCCTATGGAGTACTGAACCATTTGATGTACTTACTAATTGCAAGTGTAAATGTGATAAATATTTCTTTACTAGCACCGTAAGTATGGCGGAATCACAAAGTCAAAGATCTAATTTTAATTATTCATAATTACTGGATCATGCCATAATTGAATTTGCAACTGCAAGTGTAACATGATAAGGAGGTTTAAGTACCAAACTTATACTTTTCTTAATTCAAGAATCAAAAGGTTTACTACTTTGATAGAAGTCACTTTTAAAGTCTTCCTTTAGTATTTAAAGATCTGTATTATTTGGGAAACTATTTCCATTCCATGGTCAATAATTAGATGGTAACTTATAGATCATTCCAGATTTATTTTACTCAAATACCACTTTATGATTTTCATAACTATACTATCAAGCAAAGGAAATTAACTTACAAAAGCTAATTATCATATAATGACTCTATAATATCTTTCATAACCTTTGAGCTTGAATTTGACAAAAAGATTATTTGTCACAAAATGATTCTATAACTAGTAATAGGGTTGTCATTTTAAATGCAAGGAATTATCATAAAGGTCCAGAGTAAAACCATAATCATGATCAATTGATCACTTAACTTGATTATTATATTTCTATAGTATTTATACTATTATTCCCTTTACCTTCATTTGTGAACTAGGACAATATATAATATAGAAAATATGTTTATATACAAGCCGCGCCATGGTAAACTATTATTTCCCTTTGTTCTTGTATCTTATTAACAATCATTACAATCCTCCATACGTATATCTATTATACCAAACAATGAACAAACTCTATGTTAAAATGTTCTCTAAACATCATTGTAATGTTTACATGATTGATTTTATATGTAGGTGGTTGACTATGGTGTGTCGAACCTTGTAGAACCTCCACGATATGATTTGGGTTGCAAAATCATTGGAGATCTTGTTCGTGGAACTATAATGTTCCTACCCACTGCATGCCAATTATTAAAAGGATTACGTGGGCTCTTTCTAGCCATGTACTGGCATGTTAAAAAGGTTTGAATCAAACCCTAAATCGTCATTCCTCCACTGCCTTCGAGCCTCCGGACGCTCTGCAAAAACCTCCTTGTCCGCTCCATTGCTTGCACTGTCTGCTAGCAGTCAATATGATGGTTAAGCTCCTCATGGGCTCGTCTACTGCACTGTGAGGAAAATACGGTGATGAACAGCTTGTTGTTTGAACGTTGAGTAGTGTTGATTCTCTTAGGGTTTCGCCATTTGCACCCATTGCCCGAACTCTTTACTGTGTAAGTCGTTGCCTTAACTTGGTGCTGTGAATCGTCCTCCGTCGTGACTGGTTACCTATCGTTCCAGTGACTCTTTCTCTTTTGCTGTAAATGAAGGGTTATATTTTCCTCAAAGTGGTGGTCGTGTTGCTGTTCTTCAGAGGTCAAATTTCCATAAAACATTAAGGTAATGTACAGGGTTATCCCTCGTTTTTCTTTCAAAAGAAATAAGTTAAACAAATAGCAGTTTGGCAAGGTTTTTAATATTATGCTTTTCCTTCTTTACAGGGTTGGATTTCTCTCCTTGGCGTGGAAGGTGCGATACTTCAACGGCTGGCTACTCCCGGTAAGCCTGGTTTTATCCATGGCATTTCCCTCCTTGCTGGTCCTTTAGGGCAGTCATGGGTTTTTCCTTCGTGGTTTGTAACCCTCGCGGTTACCTTGGTTCAGTTTAATGAACCTAGACGCTGTTAAAAGAGTTTCATCTCTTCGTTTAGCATGGGGTATTTGGCTGTAGCCGAAACTGTGGTTTTGGTCCTTCACTTGATTACTGTGTAATGTATACATATATATTACTGTTTGTACAGACTGTATAAGCTTCATTTTGTATATCATGTTTGTAGCCGTGAGGTATAGAGGAGATAAAACTCCTTCCTTTTGATGAACCTCAATGCATACTTTTAATTTTGACAGGGTTTACCCTGAACTTGGATCTATAAGCTGTCCATACAATTTTCTTGAGTTATATATATTTTGTTTACTGTACAGTTTCAAAACAATATATTGTATAAGCTCGGCTTGTTAAGCCTATCTGAGTTCGGATACCTCCGATTCATGTAAATTTGATAAATACCTAATTTACTCTCTGTAAATTACTTATGGTATTAACAGGTAGGGTCTTCCTGTACATTAATAATATATTGGGTTATTTATTTACTCAAAGAATTTTATAAATTGTTATAATGGTTATACTTTATGAATTATAAAGTCTTAATGTTTTAATAACATTCTTTAAGTAACTGACAGTGTAACCTTGGGTACAGGTTCTATAACATAATTCTATTTTACCAAAAATAGATTAAGGCATTACTGTGATTTCCTAATAATACTATATTTATAAGTATTTAATAGGATATTAATTATCACTTATTATAATAACAATGTTATTCTTTCTGTAATAGTTATTACTTTTGTTGCTAGTTCTGCTTAGGTTCTTTTACAAGTATAAATAGTTCCAGTTTGTAATTAATGTAATAAGAACATTACCTTAAGTTCAACAATGATAATACTCCTATATTGTATGTAATAGAAGTCTATTGTTATTAATACAATAAAGATATTATCTCTCCTGAGAGTACCAATGTTTCCATGGTTAATATTTAGTTTATTTGATAGCATTCTGTTATTTATTTCTTGTGCCAGTTAAGCTAAATACTAGATAAAGTTCTGTAAATATTTAGTTTATCTGTTTGGTTATGATATATATATATATATATATATATATATATATATATATATATATATATAATACTACTTAGGATCTATCTCATATAAATATATATATATAGTAGCATTCATTTACAATCTATGAAAAATAGGATAACAACTCTGGAAACTGTTCAAGCTCAGTCCAAATAAAAGGAAGAAAAAATAATGAAATGACTACATCACTAAACATACACAAAATCTAGACCAAATTAGTTCGACAATAGGATTTAATCATTATTTAACTATTCCTATTTTCAGTTTGTTATTAGACATATAATAGTGAAGTTATTCTAATTTGGAAGAAAGAAACTGTATGGTGTAACAGTAGATAAATCTAGTCTAACTCTACTCTAGAGTGATTATTATACTCTTCTATTTGTTCTTTACAAATAATAGAATTTCTGAAAGTAAAATACTGTACAAGGGAATAGTTTTATCTATGAGCACATGCTACTGTCAGTAAAACAAATATTTATTCTGATGATAGGTAAAGAAATAATCTACTATTCTACAATCTCATCATACCATCTTTTTATAATTTTACCCCTGTGCTGGAGTACGGTCTGGTAAACCCAGATGTGGAAAAACACAGTGGGTTCTTATTTTTCATCAACAGATTCTATTACTGATAAACTAAAACACTTACATCACTAAACCATCTAAATCTTTATATCATAAACTACTAGCATAACATCCAACCATTCACAGTTACTAACAAAGACAGTTAAGTGACAAAACTTGTTTGAACTTAGACAACAACAGCAATGGGAGGCCGTTCCTCCCTACCAACTCCTGGAGAGTGCTCAAACGACGACTCTTCAGGACCCCTGAGCTTGCTCTGGTCTCCCTGGCTGGAACTAGGTGCATCAATAGTCAAATACCAGTCTTCAAACTCAGTCTCGAATATGAACTTATCAGTAAGTTCTCCCAGCAACAAGCTGTAATAAACCAAGTTACTGCAGCATTCCTCTCAGAACAACTTCCTTACTGTTTTTCCCTGTTTCCCCAATGAATTTCCTGAATAGCATTCCACCTGAATGATTCTTCTCTGGAAAATATCTGAGTAGCCTTAGCTCTATTCATTGGGTACTTTTAAAAGATTGCCTAGGTATTTTTGGGTTAGTTGTCATTTATTGAGCCACCTGCTCTGATCCCACTTTCTTGGGGGATCATGACCCCAAATATAGGGAAGTTGCCACCTGCAACTTAGGAAGTGTTTGAGGATGCTGCCACTTGTCTTTTTCCCTCCACCTAGTTCCATCCACCAGTTTGACTAGTAACCTCTTTTTAACAGCTCTCCCATGCTGTTGTCTCCAATTTTTATTTATTAATAATAAAATATTCTGAATTACATTCCACTTCTGTTGACTCTACTGAGTCATCAGTTCCTACTTAGCATAAATTTTAACATAATGTCTTAGGAATTATAATTAAAACAATTAACATTATTTTACAAAATTTGGGTATGTGACATCACGAGTGCTATCTCATGATTCTTCTCATCACAGGAAGTTCTACAGAGCCATCCCTTTTTCATGCTGGTTGTAGGCCTAGCCTCCATGTAGGTCTTCTTCAGCACTTATATCTGACCCTAAGTTAGAATGGCCTGCTTAGCACTTATATCTGATCATGTAGGAACCAATCTTATAATCATATCAGAAAGGCACTCCCAGCACTCACATATGACCATGTGGGAACACCTCCCACAGCCCCGTCAGAAAGGCCCATCACTCATATCCATCAACCAATGTCGGAAAGGCTCAACCATTACACTCTGCCATGTGAGGAACCAATCCCCCATGTTGAAAGGCTCTGCACTTACATCTGACAACCAATGTCAGAAGGGCTCAGCACTTATATTTGACCATACAAGGAACCAATCCTTCATGTCGAAAGGGCTCTGTGCATACATCTGCAAACCAATGTCAGAAGGGCTTGCACTCACATCTGATCATGTAGTAACCAATCCTATAGTCATATCAGAATGGCCCCTAGTCCCAGACTGAGCTACCTTGTAACTGACCAGGTGCCTCCATTCCAAGAATGGCATTCAACACTTACTTTTGATCATGTAGGAACCAATCCTACAGTCATATCAGAATGGCTCAACACTCACATCTGAAATGGAGGGAACCAATCCTCTCACCATGATAGAATGGCTCATCCCTTACATCTTACCATGGAAGGAACTGATCCTCTCACCATGTCAGAATGGATATGGGTCTCATCATTTCCCCTTGGAGGAAACCTTGATCTGAGAACACCAAGCTTCTCCCTGAAGCACTCAAACTTCACCCTAGCCAATGGCTTTGTCAACACATCAACTAATTTGTTCCTCTGTTGCAACATACTGGAGCTTCACTGCTCCCCTATGCACCATATCCCTGATACTTGATCTCAATATGCTTTGAATTGTCATGGAACACTGGATTCTCTGACAACTTCATGCAACTCTAGTTGTCACAATGTATACAAGTAACATCCATCTGGAGATCAAATAAATCAGACAGTAGCTTCTATAGCCATATTGCCTCACAACTAGCTGAACAAGCTGGGACATACTCTGTTTTAGCTGTACTCAGTGCCACACAGGATCGTTTCCTGGTAAACCAAGAGATCACACTTGATCCCATACTGAAGCAACACCCTGAAGTGCTCTTCCTATCGATGGCACTGCCTGCCCAATCTGAATCAACATAACCCTCCAGGGTAGTCTTCTGATTCACCTCATACTTGAGCCCATAATCAATTGTACCCCTCAGGTACCTCAGAATCTGCTTTGCAGCAATCAAGTGAACATGTCTCGGATCTGTCAAGAACTAGCTCAAGGTGTTCACAACAAAGCAAATGTCTGGTCTTGTGTTTGTCAGGTACATCAAGGACCCAATCATCTGACGTTACATCATAGCATGAACCACCTCTGATGAAGGATCAGTCAATAGCTTCAGGTTCGATGCCATAGGTGTGGTCATGGCCTTGCAGTCCATCATTCCAAACCTCTTCAGGATCTCTACTGCATAGTTCCCTTGTCCGAGGGAGATTCCATTTGCATTCTACCACACCTCCATACCTAGAAAATAATGCATCATACCCAAGTCCTTCATTTCGAACTTGGCAACAAGCTTTCTCTTCGTATCAGCAATCAACCCATCCATACCTGTTACAAATAGATCATCTAAACACAATAGGAGCATCACTGGGTTGCCATATTCAACCTTGTAGTAAAGGTTGGAATCTGCTTTACTCTTGGTAAAGCCCAAACTGGATAGAAAGCTGTCAATTCTGTGGTACCATGTCCTAGGTGCCTGTTTCAAACTGTACATGAATTTTTTCAATTTGCACACATGAGACTCCCTGTCATGTGTCTCAAAACCAAGTGGCTGCTCTACATACACTTCCTCTTCCACTACACCATTCAAGAAAGCAGTCTTGACATCCATTTGGTGTATCTTCCATTTCATCACTAAAGCCAGAGCAAGTACTGATCTGATGGAAGTGTATCTGGATATAGGTGCAAGGGTTTCTTCATAGTCTATTCCTTATTTCTAGAAGAAACCTCAAGCCACGAATCTTGACTTATATTTATCTATGCTACCATCTGTAGCATGCTTGATCTTGTAGATCCATTTGGAAGTTACAACTAACTTCCCTTCTGGTCTTGGGACAACATCCCAAACATCATTCTTCATGATCAATTGATACTCTTTGATCGTAGCATCCTTCCATTCTTTCCATTCTATCGCTTATTCATAATTGGAAGGTTCTTAATTGATAAAGTCACATAGTAAAGCTACATATCTGGAGCAGGATCTGGTTCTCTTTCTTTCTATGTGATTCTCTTCTAGAGCCCCATATATTTCTGCACCTTGGATAACTTCTCATACCCAAGCAGGTTTCCTCTTGTGAGGATTCTTCTCTTGAGGTGGATCTATAGGTTCTTGAAGTTCTTCAAATTCTCGATCTTCTTCTTGAGTTTCTTCATTCATGGTTGTATCATGAATTCTGGGTGCTTCTGCTTCTTTAGGTTCTTCAGTAGGTCTCTTTCTGGATTTGTTGTAAGCTGTGTCTTCATCAAATGTTACATCCCTGCTGATGTCGATCTTCTTGAATCCTGGGAAATATATTCTGTAAGCCTTCGAGCTTTCAGAGTATCCCACAAATATACCCTTCTTTCCTAAAGGATCTAGTTTCGTTCTCTTCTCTTATGGAATGTGTATGTACACTGGACAACTGAATATTCTGAGATGATTGACTTCTAGTTTCTTTCTAGAAAATACTTCTTCAGGTGTCTTATTCTCGAGTACTCTGTGTGGAGTGCGGTTCTGTACATACACCGCTGTTCTGGCAACTTCTACCCATAGATGCATAGGAAGATCTTGATCATGAAGCATTGCTCTTGTAGCTTCCATGATAGTTGTATTCTTCCTTTCTGCAACCCCATTCTATTGTGGCTTATATGGAGTAGATAACTCCCTCTTAATCCTTGATTCTTTGCATAAGTCTTTGAATTCATTTGATGTGAATTCTCCGCCATTATCTGATCGAAAGGTCTTGATCTTCTTTTCTATGTGGTTCTCGATCAAGGCTTTGAATTCCTTGAACTTGCTGAAAACTTCATCTTTGTTCTTCATGAAGTAAATCCATGTCTTCCTAGAAAAATCATCAATGAAAGAAACATAGTATACATACCCACTTAGTGAACTTGATGACATTGGTTCGCATACATCGAAGTGGATGATTTCCAAGATTCCTTTTTCCTTGCTCTCGGTACTTGGAAATGTCTTCTTTGTATTCTTTCCTTTCGCACATCCTTTGCAGACCCCTTCATGTTTTGCTTGAATTTATGGAAGACCTTCAACAGCTTTGCTTGCAAGTGGTAGTGCTCTGTAATGCACATGTGCAAGCCTTCTGTGCCAAAGTTCATTTGGCTCTAGTACTGTGTCATGGACCAAAGCTTGTTCTGGATGGCCCTTCAATTTTTATAATCCTCCTTCTTGTTCTCCAATTACTATTGCATCGTCAATAGTCTTTCCTCTTGACCACATGAGGACTTGGCCATCTACAAATGCAACCCTCATGCCTTTTGCATCCAGTGTCGATATGGATAGAAGCTTCTTCTTTAGTCTTGGTACAAACAAGACATCCTTCATTTTCATAGACTTTATAGAATCTAGCTTGTAGGAGGATTCACCACTACCTTTTATGGGATATTGGTAGTCATCCCCAAGTTTCACCTTATGGGGTGAATTATGTTCGGATAGTTTCTCAAAGGATTCCTTGAAACCTGTCATGTGTTTGGAAGCCCCAATTCCAATAAGCCAATATTTGCTTCCATGAGTAACAGTTCCCGTGAGAGCGAAGATCAGAACATATTCATCTTCACTTGAAGAGTCTTCACTTTCTTGTTTTACCCTTTTCCCTAGGAGGATCGTCATCCCGAGCAGTGTGAGCATGCTGTCTTCTTTTGGAGTTCTTCTTCTTCTTGGATCCATTCTTATTCATGGGACAATTTCTAGGAAAGTGTCCTATTTCATCGCATGTATAACTTCTGAGTTTGGATGGATCCCTTCTTACAGGATTGTTTTTCTGATGAGAATGCTTACCTTGGTGATGATGATTTTCCCTTCTTCCTTTCCTGGAGTGTACTGTGAGAGCTTGATCTTCACTTCCCATCTTTTCTTCTTGGGCTGCGATCTGAGCTTCTTCTTGTGAACATTCTTCCCGTAGTCTACTAAATTTGACTAACTTCTTCCTAGCATAGATTCCTTGGATGAAAGAATCCCATGACCTAGGGAGGCCATTCAAGGTTGTCATCACAATTTCTGCATTCTCCACTTCTTCATCAACTGCTTCCAGTTTTTATTTGATCTGGGATACCCTTGTGAAGTATGACTGGATGGTCTCCTCATTATGGATCTTTACATTCTTCAACTGGTTCCTTAGATTCATCTTCCAATTGATGTTCTTCCCTTCAAACAGTTTGGTTAGGGCATCAAACATAGTTTTAGGTGTCTTGAGGGAGGACACGTGTGGTATGAGGTGATTCTTGATAGAATCAGCAATGATCCTCTTTTCCATAACCAACTTCTTCTTATGTAATGCCTTGGCCTCATCTCCCTCTGGAACTGGAACCTCCTCACTGATATAGGAGTCCAACTCATTTTCTTCCAGGACCAGGGAGACCCTATACTTCCAGGATCGGAAGTTATCAACTCTCTCAAGATTTTCACCATGCTTGGTATGATGAGACATCTTAACTGAGAACCTCAAATGGAAATAGAAAAGATTTAGATCTTACCAGGTCAAGATGTCGGATCTGGATTTGGAGTTGAAATCCTGTAGTGCTGGTACAAGAGCAGATTAGGGTTTTGCTTTTTTGGAGTTCTGTCCAACCAAATGCTTTGAATTTGATCCCTAACTTTGATTTTGGGGAGGAGATCAATATAGGCCTGGGTTCACTAAAAAATTCCACTTCTGTGAAAAGCCCTAATTTTCGGCAGCAGTGTCGGGGCCAAAACTAAAAAACCTCAGAATTGGATTCTGCTTCGATAGAAATATGCGCCCTAGGGAGGAGAGTTATTACACCCTACTTTTGCTGAAAATATGTGGAGAGAGATCCAAAACTTAGGAAGCCCTAGTTCCCACAGCTGCAATGGTGTCTTCTTCTCAGGTTAGCTTTGATACCATGTTAGATTTTTAACATTAAGCTAGCATTTCATTAGGATCTTTAACTGAGAGAACAACAAGCACAACAATCAAACACAAGAGATAATGAACACAGTGTTTTTCCTTGGGAAAACCATAAATGGAGAAAACCCCATAACTTCCTCAGAGATAGAATAAGCACCAAAAGTAAAACCCAAAAATAGTAAGATGATCTCCCGACAGCAGTAACCTCTTTCTTCCTTGCCCCAATGTCTTTCTATTCCTCAGCTATGTGCTACAACTGAGTATGAGAGAGTGTATGATAAATAGAGAGGATATCTCTCTATTTATACTAATTCCCGACTTGACTAAACCCAACTAGGGCCAAATTCACTAGGTGAGTCTAATTACCCTAGTGCCCCGGAACTGTGGGGACTTTAACCCTTAGACAATAGGAGGGTTACCCACCTTGACTTGACATGACTTGTTTACATTATAGAAACTCCTAATAGGAACCTTGGGGCATGACATGACTCAAGTACATTACAAATACATCCCAGAATAAACATCGTGTTACAATACATAAGAAATACAAGTGAATACATTCCGAAGTTACAATTACATCAACACTTATATGAACCAGAACTATCAGGGAGCGTGGCATAGACCGGCTCAACCTAGGCTCCCTTTCCTCACAACGTTGAACTTACCTGACTTATCGAGACTTATGAACGATCTGGTATCTCATGACCCATCTTGGCTGACCATCCCTAACAATATTCCTTCGGACATTCCCAAGTTTGAGGGAAAAACAAGAGAATATCCTAGTGAACATGTCACTACTTTTCACCTTTGGTGCTCTTCCAATTCCTTACATGATGACTCAATCTGTTTAAGGCTATTTCAATGCACCCTCACTGGGCCTACAACAAAATTGTATATAGAGTTACCAAGGGGAGCATTCATTTTATTCGATGACCTTGCTATGACTTTACTCAATCACTTTCAGCTACCCGTGCGTTACGACGTTGGTACAGAACTCTTGTTGAAATTTCGACAAGATAAAGCCACACATATCTCAGATCATATTCAAGAGAGGTTGATTAAAGCATTTATACCACCAGAATTTCTCCTTGAGTGGTTCCTCAAGTCATTGTTACCTTACATCGCGAAGGATGTTTCTACATCCGGAGTCCAAAATGAGGAACACGCAAACTTTAGGGCACAAGAGTTGTATTTGATCTACGCTCAATCCATAATTTTGTATGAGATTATACCTAATGCTCTGCGTTCTAATTTCGATCCCAAGATCAAGCCTGGACCACATGCCAATGGCATCGTGGTTTGTACAAGTGCCAAACCCACGGATTCAGTTGTGAAACAAGTGAGCCAATTGTCTATTAATTAATTCAATCTGAGACAAGCCACGGCTTTGTCTCAACCCACCCAAACGACGAGTGTACTTTCCATGCAATTGTCAAACCAGAAGGGAAACCAGCAGCTTGGAGGGAATAAGAAAAAAGGTAAAAGTAATTGTAAGGGTGGGAACAAGAACGAAAATGCTAATTTTAATGATAAGAATGCCTGTAATGCTGGGGGGGACAAGCATTCTAAACGTAAGGTAAAGTTTCCTTGCAAATTGTGTAAGGAGGACCACCTCACTCACTTGTGCCCTCATATGAAAGATGCCTCGAGATTCATAGCACAGGGCCCAACTGTGCTAACTAATCCTTTACCCCATAATCAAAATATGAACTCGAGGACCAATGATCCTCATTGTGCATTGGGTGGAGATCAAAATCTGCTGAAAGCCAATACTAGTCATGGTTGCATCAACATGGTACGTGCTACTAAGGTTGTGACTCATGCGAAATATTATGGTTCGTCACAACCGGACCTTGGAAAAGAACCTGCTCCACCTGAGATCCCTTTGTGTATTGAAAAATGTATGGATAAACCTGAAATTGCACATCGCATTCCTAAGGGAGTCCTAAAGCGTTCGAGGCACAATCCTAATGCCCGAGCGGCCTAGAACTATTCTGTTGTCGAGGATTTGGGCCAAACTCTTTATGCGATGTCCACACTTGAAGTACTTCAGATTTGTCCTCTGCAAAGGAAAGCCTTGATTTCTGCTCTTAGGGTTAATGATGATAATTCTTCTTCCATTATCAAATTTGAAACCATGGGACTACAGCCTCGCTTGCCTTACTACGTGTCTCTTTTGATTCATGTAGAGTGTCTTAATATGATCGTCAAACGCACTATGATTGATGAAGGAGCTTCTGCTTTCGTGATGTATTTGTCATGTTGGAAGGGTTTGGGTTCTCCCGAGTTGTCGCAATCCGCTACTATGTTGATTTCCTTTGATGGTAGATCATTTTGGCTGCACGGGATTCTTCCTTCTCTTAAGGTCCAATTAGGAGGGAAGACCGTCGTGATTGAGGTCAAGGTGGTTGATGCGCCCCTTGACTACAATATTTTGCTGGACCAGAATTAGATGTATAGTATGCAAGCTGTAGCCTCTTCTCTCTTTAGAGTAGTATGCTTTCCATTTAATGGGAAGATCGTTATGATTAATCATACATCATTCCATAATCTGAGTGTTAGTGCATCATTGGGAGCTTCTATCCCGATTATAGATCATTCTCAGCCGACAACTGGGAGTGTGGGTGCGGGTATGTATCCATCTCTTATGGGGACCTTTAGCTGTCCTGTGCCTGTTCTTATGATCGGATCTAGTTTTGGTGGGGTTTCATCTTCGTTGAATTTAGTTTCTTTTCACACTACCCATATGGAAGATCCTTGGATTCTTCCTTCACCGAGTCCTTCGAATGGACCTGTCGAAACTGATGTGTCGTTGCCTGCAACAATGATAGGATATCAAGCGAATCTTGATTGTGTTGCAGAGCCTAGTCCTTCCTCTTCACTAACGGAGGAGGAGGACCTGTATGTGCTTCCTGCATGGACAGTTGACTCCTCTCATGCACATGATTTCCTTGATGATGTTTTTCCATCAGATGAATCCATTATTGAGGCCATGTCTAAGGTTGAGCCATCTGGGGTTAAACCGCCTTGGGAATAGTTACATCATAGATCATATTTTCTTCCTGAGATTAACCATATGGAGCATGAGGAATTTAGGGAGATTCTTAGCGAGAATATTTGTAGTCCCATGGTTCCATTGAGCTCTCCTGGTCAGATGGCTGATGGGAACATGGTGAATTTATCACCTACTATTCCTATCAATATTTCTCGTGATCCTTGCAAAGTTGAGAACGCCTACACTGGGGTGGATTGTTCCCCCGATGAAATCAAGGAGTATATCGATATATTTAAAGAGTTTCGTGACATATTCACTTGGTCATACTAGGAAATGCCAGGTATCGACCCTCGTATTGTCAAACATGAGATTAAAACCTATCCGAATGCAAAGCCTATTTGACAACGTTTGCGTGCGGTGAATCCTAGAAAAGCAATCGCTATTAACGCTGAGATAGAGAAGTTGTTAAAAGCTTGTTTTATCTATCCCGTTTCCTTGACGAAGTGGGTTTCAAATCCTGTTTTGGTTGATAAGAAGTAGGGAGCGATCCATATATGCACTGATTTCCATGATTTAAATCGTGCTTGTCCTAAGGATAATTTTCCCACACCATTTATTGATCAGATTTTGGATGAGTGTGCAGGAAGCGAGGTATTCTCCTTCATGGACGGTTTTTCCGAATATAATCAGATTCAGATCAAACCCAAGGATCAACATAAAACTGCATTTATTTGTCCTTGGGGTACGTTTGCATATCGGAAGATGCCTTTTGGTCTTAAAAACGTCGGAGCCAGATTTCAGTGGGTTATGACTTTAATTTTTCATGATCTCAAAACGATTGTCGAAGTGTATTTGGATGATCTTGCTGCTCATTCTCATCTAAGAGTGTGTCATCCATACCATTTGAGATTACTATTCGAAAGATTCCACCATTACCAGGTTAGGTTAAATCCTCATAAGTGCATCTTTTGCGTGACTGTTGGTTGCTTGCTAGGGTTCATTGTATCCAAGGAGGGTATAAGAGTCGATCCCTTAAAGGTTGAGGAAATACTTCAATTGTATCCCCTGCGTAATATTAGACATCTTCAGTGTTTGGAAGGCATGGCAAATTTCTTGCGGAGATTTGTGGTTAATTTTTCCAATTTGACTAAAGGCTTTATGCGTCTTTTAAAGAAGGACACTACTTTTTGCTAGGATGAGCAAGCCCAGGAGTCCTTTGATGCTCTTAAGTGAGCCTTAGAATCAGCTCTTGTGCTTAGTCCACCTGATTATAGTTGTGATTTTTTTTATTTATGTGGCCGTGTCCATGGGGACGGTTGGTATGGTTTTGGTTCAGGAGGATGAGGAGCTCCCCGAGCATGTCATATATTATTTGAGCCGGAACCTTATTGATGTGAAAATCCGTTATTCTCATGTGGAGAAACTTGCCTTAGCCACTGTTCATGCGGCTCAGAGATTGAGACATTACATTCGCCTTCGCCAGACCTTGGTGGTAGCTCATGTCAATCCATTTCAGTTCGTCCTCACTAAAAGGATGATCAGGGGAAAATACAATAAGTGGATTGTTATTTTGCAAGAATTTGATCTCAAATTCATTTTGGTGAAATCGAAGAAATCGTTGTTCTTTGCGGAGCTCATTTATGATTTTCCAAGTGTGGAGGAGGAGGAGGTTTATGAGGATACGTTTATCGATGAGCATATTTTCCTTATCTCAAATTTGGACTCATGGTATGGGGATATCATTGTATATTTGCAAACGTTGAAAGTCCCTACTCACCTTTCACGGGATGAGTGACGACGATTACATCATGTATCTAAGAACTACCTTATAGTGGATAACACTTTGTACTTCCGTGGGGTAGATTCCATTTTGTGTCATTGTTTGACCCACGATGAGGTTGAGGTTGTGCTGAATAATTGCCATGGAGGGGCATGTGGTGGTCATTTATCTAGGATTTCTACAGCCCAAAAAATATTGAGAGCAGGATATTTTTGGCCATCAATATTCAAAGATTGTGTCAATGGGGTCAAGAGGTTTCACCCTTGCCAGGTGTTTGCATGCAATATGCGCTTGCATCCTGCCCTGTTACATCCAATTATCATTGTCGGTCCCTTCACCAAGTGGGGGCTTGACTTCATGGATTGCAATCCAGCTTCGGCTGGGGGGCATCACCACATCATAGTGGCTGTCGATTATTTCATGAAATGGGCAAAGGCTATGCCCACGATTAAATCCAATGGTGAGACAGCTGTGCATTCATTTTCAACCAAATTATTACTCGGTTCGGCATTCCGAAAGAGCTTATCACTGACCATGGTAGGCACTTTCAGAATAAAGTGATGGAAGAGTTGGCTTCGAAGTTAGGGTATAAGCAGGAGCACTCCTCTTCTTATTACCCTCAGGTGAATGGACAGGTTGAAGCAGTGAATAAATCACTTAAGTCTATTCTCCAACGAACCATCGCATAAAGCAAGACGAATTGGAATATCATGTTATATCCTGCTTTATGGGCCTATAGAACTACGATTAAGATTGCCACAGGTTCTCTCCATATCAACTCGTACATGGGGTGGAGTCTGTCTTGACGGTTGAATGTGAAATCCCTTCGTTGAAGCTAGCTATAGAGCCTTTACCAAACACTTCCACATTGGAGGAACGTTTGGTCCACTTAGAGCAGCTTGATGAGCAGTGCGAGATTCCTTAGTGTCTCTAGAAGTAAATAAGCATCGCGTTAAGGTCCAATATGATAAATTTGTCCATTCGAGGAAGTTTAGTGAAGGTGATTTGGTCCTTTTATGGGATAAAGCTAAATAACCCTTGGGGGTGTGGAAGTTTAATCCCATGTGGCATGGTCCTTACGTAGTCAAACGTGTGTTAGAGAAGGGAGCCTATGAGCTGATGTATTATGAAGGGACAACCTTGGAGGAGCCTAGGAATGGGCTCTATCTTAGAAAATACTATGCATGATCTTCAGCCGGGGCTGATTATTGTATATTATTGTACAGTTTTTTGCATATTTAGGTTTTCTTATGGTGATCAGGTTTATTGATTAGCTTTCATTTCTTATGGCAGATGTCGATGGAGTCTTCCTCTTACATAGGATTCGCTGATGGTGCTAGCCATCACACTCAAAACTTAGCTTTTGCTGCTTAGGTGATTTATACTCCTACGGGTCAAGTACTGTCTTCAGGAGGAGTATGTTTATGGCCTTCTTCGAACAATGTTGCTGAATATAATGCTATTATCGAGTTATTGCGGGATGCCATTGCACATGGTGTTCTCTCTCTTGAGGTACATCTTGATTCGTAGTTAGTGGTTTCACAGCTTAATGGCTTGTATTGTATTAGGGATCTAACATTATTACGAAGATTCTTACATGTGATATTTCTAGAATGACAATTTGAGAACATAACATACATACATGTTTCAAGAATTTTTAATGAAGTTGCTGACTCATATGCTAACTATGTGTTAGATTGGCATTTGTTTCATAGACCATAAGCATATCACAAACATACATTTTTACACACATGTAAATAAATAAAATCAATCATCATAAAAGTTTTTCATTAAACATCCAAAATGTGACGTCATAATACAAAATTGGGGCTTCCGAGCCACCAAAATATAATACACGGTAGTACAAAAATGAAACACTTTCAGGTCTCTAAGCCTAAAGAGGAGGAGGGGGGTTCTGATCGTGGTAGCACACCACGAATCTAGATAGCCATCAAAATAATCAAGTCCATGCTCGTGGTACACCAACCACCTGGCGCTGCATGGCCTCAGGAAAGTCCTCGACTTGCGCCATGGGTACCCTGTGTGTCAAGCGTACAAAGTTTGTGTGGATGTTTTGGAGCATCCGCTCTGCATCTGCACCCATGATGTCGTCTGCTCTTCCCCTTCGTCTATGATGAGGGAAACCGTCAGGTCACCGTGGTCCAACATCTACATACACATGACAGATTGTCACTATGTGTCGCCACACCAAAACATGTCTTTTGAGTCAATATATCAAAAAACACAAAAAAATTTAATAATTCAAAAAACTTAAAAAGAGGGTTTGGGATTCGTTACCTATGTCACCATATGTCGCTCTTGGTGGTAGGGGCATGTTAGGATCTCCCCAGAAATCTATCCCTGCATAGGGGTAGTCATCAATGGCAATGATCTGCCACTGCCACCATGGAAAGAAGTCCACTGGGTAGGGGTTAGCCACCCTACCTCCGCCCAGTCTGCGCATAACATTTGCCTAATGTCATTGGGCCAGATCTCGAACTCCGTGTGGAGGAATGTCCACTCTAGGGCTTAGCCTTGGTACACGCTCAAAGAAGAACATGCTTAGTATGCTACCGAAACTGAAGTTTCTCACCCTACCCATCTTGCAGTCACTGAGCTGCTGTTTCATGTTACTCAATAGTGCAATGCTCCAGTCATACACTGTGGGTCTCATACACTCCACCGCATAGAACATCAATGGCTGTGAGGCCTGGTGGAGTGAAGCTAGACCAACTATCCTGCCGAGTACCAATAGTATGGCCTTTAGTCCCAGCACCTGGATCGAGTTTATCGGGATTTGACTCCCAATATTTTCTGTGTCTAAAAAGCAGTACACCGCAATGTACTCATCAATAGTCAGGCCACCTCCGGGCCCGCGAGATCGTAGGTTTACCACCTCTCCTCGTCGGGATAATCCAGTAATAAAATATATGTCCTTAATCTCTATACTAAGAGACATCCTGTCAATGTGAAAAGACTCTGAGTCTGGATCCCAATAATCCACTAGCATCTGTAGGAGTCTTGGTTTAGCCCTCAGGCGTCCAAGACACCAAAACTTATACAAACCGCATGCACGTAGAGCTTGTTGGGCCATTAAGTCACCTTGAACAATCTCTTCTACATCACCATGTTCCCTCTCCCTCCATTCTAGAACCATCCTGCACATAAAACATGATTTTTGGTCATTGTTTACCTTAAAAATCCTTATTCACAGCTGCATACATGACTGTTTGCAAAACAGCCGCATATGTATGCAGTTTTGGGAGGTTTTTCTGCGTATGGCTAGCCCTATACGCGGGAAAACCTTGATATCTGTGTGGGCCGAAACTCCTACTTTAGATTGGCCTAGAAAATAAAATTGACCATGGAAACTGAAAAAATTTGCATGAAATGGGAAGAGGAGGACATGAGGAGTTACCTGGAACAAACGGTGTCGAATTTCACTGGATGATGCTCCCAGAATTCACGTTGGAAGTTTTGAGCTCAAATGGGTAAAAATTTCAAATGATATGGAATTTTTGAATCTTTTACTATTCATAGAAATTTTTGAAATTTTTTGAAAATTTTTACCCACTTTCTATAGTTTTTGACCGTTTCTGACCATTTTGGACTGTTTTGGACTAATTTGATGATGTAGGAGTCCATTTTGAGTGCCGTTTGACTGTGGTTTTGACCCGTTTGTGCTGATTTTAGGTATTATGTCTAAACTGCCATATAGGTTAGGTTTCACATCCATTTGCACTTTGCATGATCTTACGACTGTTTCATTATAACCTTAGGTACGAACCCATTCTATCTTGTCACGAAACCTCTGTGTTTCTTTTATAAGGGACATGATGTGAATGGTAGAGCTTGACCATACATGGGTGCCCTAGTTAGCTCCTATTTTGCATTTGGCTCCCATGCCGACATTTTTCCTTTAGGGTGTGGGAGTCCTTTGTATAGTATCTCTATGACTTTGCGCAAGAGCCTCATACTCCTCTTGATCTTTTTGCTCGCCTTTTTCCCCAGGACTCCCTTATGTCAAGTTGTAATTGCATTATCATGAGTTTTGCTTGCCTTATTGAGCCTTATGACTGGCTTCCCTGACTTTGATTATCAGCTATATAGCCCGAGCTTGTCTCATGTCTAGCCAAGCAGAGCCATTTTACATATATTTTGCAGCTTTATTCCCCATTTTTAACCGACTTTCCCTTGAGTGTCGTTATCCTACGCAGGTTTCCTTGCATTGAGCATAGGTACATTTCGCTGCTTGGAACTAGTTTGTTTTCCCCTTGACACTCATCTCCTCCTTGTTTGTAACTATAAAACACTTTTATTCTTTTTCAAGCTTTTCAAAATATTTGAAAAAGTCCAAAAAAAGAAGAAGCAAAAAGCCAGACAGGAAAATATGTTATCTTTGGTAGCAGTCGAGTCGTGTCACCTTCAAACAGAGCACTGTATATCACATCCATTGGTTGGGTTAATAGTTTGACTTTAGGAGCTATACTCATTTCTCTGAGTTTATCTCCACTGGATGGTTAAGCTTCCAGTCCTTATGGAGCCTCTGTCGATGCCTCCTGTGTCACATAGACATCCTATTTTTGTATATTGAGTCTATGCTACCTACATTCAGTCACCATTTGCCTATATGCTCTTGTTCGAAGGAATTTGAAACCTGAGTCGGCCATTCCTCAGTTCTTTTGACTTTGCATGTCATCCATTTTCGGTATTGATACTGGTTCATGCACATTATGATCGAGTCCTTCCACATTATACAGCTTTGCTGAGTACCTTGTGTTGGATGATGAGGGATGCCTTAATTCCCTCCTTCCAATGGATTTCATCCCATCGACTTCAGATCATTTATTTCGGGATAGGAATCTAGAGTCATTTTGAGTGCCTTGATACTTGCAATCATTAGTGGCAGGTTCTTTCTCCATCGACAGTTTTTGGGAATACATCAATGTCCACTGATCGATGGATTCTTTCAAGTGTTTGACCTCAACACATTTATTCACATTTTTTAGTTTGCACTCTAGTACATTGATTCCCATTTTCATTATCGGTGGGTAATCTTCCGTTTGTTAATGTTATACATTAATGACCGGTAATTAGATGATGGACTACTATGTTCTACCTCGACAACTCTATTCACATAGTAGGACATGTACTCATAGCGGATTGTGTAGAAGACCTTCTAGATTGGTGGCATTTCATATATGCTACCTCCTTGATCGTGCCAATGTTCATGAGATTTCAGCTCTCATGACTTGATTCTAGTGTCTGTTAGATATCTTCAGCTATTATGGAGATCTTGGTCCATTGTATATCTTCAAATTTCATGGAGCTCATGATCCTTTGTATATCTTCATCATGGAGATTCTGATCTATCTATATTGTACATGGCAATGACCACACATGTCATATTTTGTATCATGCCTATTCATGGCCATTGTACTCTTATATATCCAGGACTGCTGTATGTACGTGCAGTCATGTGGAGAGTTTGATTATTGTATTATACTGTTGGATGGCTGGTTCTTCCACCTGGTTCTTCATCACTCCACTTCTGGGATGGAATTGTAATGTATTTTAGCCATCGTATCACCCCTCTGACCTCACACATTAGGGGGCATATGTTATAGCTGATTTTACCACACATGGTGGATCACACATTTATGGCCTTCCCTCTCCCTCTGCAGACTCTTTGGACCCCATGGACCATTTGTGTACCTTTTATGTTTGCAAGAGCATCCCTAAAAACATGCATTATTTTCCATACATGACTTTTAAACATATTCTCACGTATATACGTGGATATGACCCTCAAACCCACGTACATCGGGATGTGTGCAAAAGGCCAAATAGTTTTGTAGTTTTCCTTGATGTGGATCCGAGTCACTTGTCTCTTGGCCTTCCATATTCCTTGAGATCACTCATATTTGACTTTCCATTACCCCATTGAAGCACTATATAAGGAACCCTTTGGATACATTGAAAGGGGAGGAATTGAAGAGCAAGAAAACTATAGTCTATTGTTGCCAGAGCTTATACTTGAGTTTGCATCCCTTTGTCCCTTGGAGAACTTTGTGTTCTTACCAAGCTTTCCTTTGCTTGTGAGCTTGCTATCAAGAGATGGAGGATTGAAGTGGTGGAGGCCCATGTGGAGGACTTAGTTTCTCCGGTTCGTAGACGTGTCGATAGAGGTTGTCACCATTATAATCTGTGATTTATATTAATAGAAATATATTTTCCTATCCAATAATGTGTATTTAAATGAATATTGAATCCGTGGATGCTTTTAAATGCTTATATGTTATTGATTATATATGCTAGAGTAGGTCTAACACCATTATATAGCATGCTTGTCTTGTTTGCTGAATATTGAGAGAGCAAATTGCTAATACAAGTGAGATTGGAAAAGCTCAACAGGGATCTACATCAACCATCTGGAATAAGGTATGTTTTGAGATCCTTTAGTGTTAGATGTTTTATTTCTCTTGCATATGGGAAAGGATTGATTTCTGCGGTCACTCTGTTTGTTGTGGTACCCTAAGCCATAGGAATTTTTCTTCGTAACAACCGGGGTGTTACAAATATGAGTTGAAAAGTTATATTGGTAATCCATAGCAACTTTTTTGGATACAAATTACTCTTGAATCATGATAATACTTCTTTGGTAAGTCATACTGTCTATTGTTTCCTATAGGTGAATATGGAAGGGGAACACAATCAGTGTTGGTGCACAAATTATAATGAGGGTTGTGGGATGCACTTGGTCTCTAATTTGACTAACTGTACCTTGTGATGCACACTATATCTAAATATGAAGTTGGTAGGTAATCATGCATGTGATAAAGCTAATCGTCAAGTGTCCAATAACCTATTTGTAGGTTTTAATAAACTTTCTATGATCTCTTGAATGGCCCAGAAAATCCCTTACACTTTAAACATATGTTGGGGGTGGAATATCTACAATTACTACAATATTCATTGGATCTACCATTAGTCCATGATTTTAAATAATGTGAGAAAGAAAATTACCGAAGGGAGTTAACAAATAAGCACTTCTTAAGGTTTAGATAAATTCTTAATTTACATGTTTAAACACCATGCATAGCCCATGAATGTGATCATTAAGCAATTTGTACATCATCCCATTCTTAGGGAAAGTATAATGTTGTAATTACATCATGGTTCAACTATAAAAGTGATTTTATTTTTCTCGTTCTCTACTATGTGCACAACATGATATCCCAAGAATCCAATTGTAAAAAAATATAATGCTTGAAACGTGCCACATCTCCTCTATAACAGAAATGGAAAAGAAATAATCATTGCATGCTTCATTCAACCACCTATAGTTGATACAAATTATTCTACATCTTAATTTCTTTGTTTGCTCTACAACTGACCTTATACGTTAGATTCTTCAATAGTAAAAATCATTCCTATTGTGAGCATTCAATCAATCTCTTGTTTTATTGTAACTTTCACATTAGGATGTAGACTGTACAAGCACTTACACATCGATGTAACATCTATATTTAACTCAATTTTCATTTTTCCTATAGATTTCATGATTACCTTCACCTCCGTAATTCCTTAGAAAATGATATTGATACTCCTACAACAATGTTACCAACTATGTGGCTTCTTTCTCAATGTCCTATGCTCTGCATGATTGTTTGATCTTCCATGAAAATCTAATGGAGGAATTCCTGTAATTTGGAGGGTAAGGAAGTTCCTAATGCAAAGTAAGAGCTCTGAGAGACTTGAGGAATATTCACACAATTCTAAAGGGGTAATCCAGAAGGAGAGGAAGAAGAAGTTGGAAGAGGCAGGCTAGGGTATGGTGAATTTGTTTTGTGGTGCATTGGGTAGAGAAGAGAATAAAATTTGGTAAGTTTTTCAAGAGGAACTAAACAGATCCATGGTAGCACAGGTTGAAGGTATGTCATTACTTTCTACCTCAACTCAAACTCTCCCTGCTAAAAAAAATGGCTGTAGAGATAGTTTATTAGATGGAAACTCCATTGCACTAGTTAACTCCAAAGGGGAATAAGGCGTTGAACATCCCAAAGTTACCCATGATGAAACCTACATGTAGCAACCCAAAACCCCATCCTATAAAACCATTTCCAAATATCTCTAGGGTCCCCACTCAGTTAGCATAAGTATCGGTGAAATCAAAGACAAAAGAAATAGGAAACAATATTCCTAGTTATCCTTCCTTAACCTCTAAAGATGACAAGAAAACCAAACCCTAAATACCAATATAGACCTTGAAAGGGTGATATTATAATGGATTATTGTAGTGTTGAAGAGGTTTTGGTCTTAATTACAAGCCATTTTAGCACCGTGGATAGAAAATCCTTTTTGTCATTAGAAAATAGAAAGGACACAAAGTAAATATCACAAAGAAGACAACATACCATAAAGAGGGGAGAAATGGGTACCTCAGCAAGGGTTAACCAATGCTAAATATATCCGTAAACACAATGGTGTAGGGGGATCCTATAAAAATGAGCCCTTTAGAGGTTGATTCTTCAATACAATCTAGAGGTTATACTAATCTAAGAAACTAGAGTAAGGGTGCAAAAGAAAAATGAGGCAGACCACCTTTTCTTAAAGACTGGGCCTTCCTCACTTTGGATGCAAAAAAATATATGGTGGGTTATTAGCAATATGGAGCAAATATTTACATCTCACACAACCCTTTGTTCTTGATGCAGAGTTGTTCACAAAATTGAGGTCGATGAAAATATAGATTAGATAAGACCTTTTCTATAATCAATGAGTGGTTTGAGAGGAAGGTTCATCATAAAATATTCCTGTCCTATTACAAATTGATAAAGATGAAAAGAAACCTACTGGTTCTTTCAAATACGACCCTAAATGGTTTGGAAAATGAGAAAATTAGAATGTAGTTTGCTTAGAATTTGATGAGGTTGGATCCTTTTAGTGAAAACTTGACAATGTTTCAATTTGTAGAACGCAAAAAAAGTAAAGTTCACAACAAAATGTGCAAAACAAAACTATCAAAACCAATGTTATAAATATCGGTGTGACAAAATAATCCGCAGGCTTCAAGAAACATAATTTCAGGATAGTCAAGTTTTTGTAGAGCAAACGGTCAAGATGTGTTTCATTCTGCAAGGCATCTTGAGATCAAAACCCGCAGCTCCTGGGAGGCGACAGCTAATTTCGGCCTTGCTAAGGGTTGGTGTGGCCCAAGCTGGGTGCAATCCCCGAGTGATTTTGATGGCTTAGATGCCCTTGGGTTGTGGTTTCTCAAACCAAAGGATCTCCTAGCAAGTCAAAGGGAATTGCAGAACAGAAAAAAAAAGAAAAAAAAAAGAAAAAAAAACCATCGTTTCGAGATATTTTGTTAGCACATCGACAAAAATTGACAAAAAAAATAACAAACTTAAAAAATACAAAAATATTCATTTTTTTTGCAATTTTTTAAACATCTAAACCAGCAATAACATTTAAAAAAACACATTGACACATGCATATGGAAATAAAGATGATATATAAGATATATAAGATGTCTAAAGATACATCACACATCAAAATGGATCATGTCCTTCACCTGAATAGTAAATAGTAAATACTGAATCATAAAAAATATAACAAATGTATCTCATGATCATCATCATTAATCATGAGTCATATACAGTGAAATAAATTAAATAAATTATCGATTCTGTCTACCGCTTTTATGGGAAAAGGATGATCGCTGTGGAAATGACCCTTTCCCTTCCTCTAGGACTAGGTTCCCTAGAGGCTTGTGGGAGATGTACTGGTCTTTGATTTCCTCTAGAAGAATTCCCTGCAAAATGATGTCCTCTAAAAATTGGAGAAGGTGTCTGAAAAAAGTATCCTGAGAAGAAGAAGCTCAAGGAGTTAGTCCTACTCCTATACCATTAATAGTGCTAATTTTGGGTCTATCTCCATCTAAATTTAACCGTGGCTCTGTCTCTAACTGTGGCACACTCCCTGAATCAGTATGAAACTCCTCTAGAATTGGATCATCCTCATATGGAGCCTATGTAAGATCATCATGATCATCCTCTAGCCAATCATGGGATACCTCTATAACAGGCTCCTCACACTCCACCCTCCAAGCTGTAGTGGTGTCGATCTCATATAATGAAATGGGCTTCACATCAACTGTCTTCTCATACTGCTTCATCAACAAATTGAGATTGTAGTGTACATAGAACAAATCATTGAGGCACAGAGTATCCAACATGTAGGAGGATCATAAAATTATATATTATATTATAAATTTATAATGCATAAATTAGAAGGTAAAGGGGCATAAGGATAAATGATAAAATTATAAATTAGAATTCAATAATTTTAAATGAGTTTGAAAATTCTCTAACCTGCTACACTTTTGGGGGTATACTTTTTCAAATACACTCTTGTTGTGCTTGCAATCAAAAGAGCTACATGTGTGGATGAGCACTCGAGTGGAAATCCTCTATAGAATAGGTATGCAACCGCCATAGTTCTCCCACCATGTATCTACAATGAATTAAAGAAACATAAAAAAAGACAATGAAATTAGAAAAAAAAAGAATTAGAAAGAGAAAATGAAATTTGAAACAAGGTGAAGCTTACTTGGCATCAGGTTGCTCCTATCATTTACTGCCATATGAAACCCAAGTAATCTCATTGCTCTCTTATACACTTCCAACTCTTGGTAAAGCTTTGCATAATCAGCTGAAGACGACACCATTCTTTGGACACACTCGTAGAATCCATACATAAACTCTCCATCATATAGAAAGCCATAGGAGTAAGAAAACGCATGGTTGAGGTATAACCCTACAACAAGAATGGGTCGATGGAGTGTGTGGTTCCATCACGCATCAATCACCCCCATATCATATGTTGTCTCTCCTGCTCCTGATCTCCCCTGTCCTAATAATAGGCACAAATGGATTCTTTGGCCCTATATATGGCCTCATATAGGTATCCCATTGTAGGATTATCTCCATCAACTAAGCAGAGAACCATTACCAAGGGTTCGGTGATGCCACAAACCTCCCTCACCGCATCCCAAAAGCTTTGTTGGTATGTAACTAGCATGAATATGGCTTACTCGTATGGTCTAGTGCTAAATGATAAATCACACACTCAGGTGAAAGGAACATTGACTACAAGTCCCACATAGAACCCAAGAGTGTCTGGAGAGAAATAAACCCAATGGAAAAGTGTGTGATGGAAGGACTCACCAACTCTTTGTCACTTATGAAAGTTCTTATCAAGCTAAGCACCGTTGCATGATTGTATATGAATTTTGTGATGCTCAATGCTGAATTAATGCTATCAATGATCCAATGAATCTTGGATAAATGTCAAATCAAGGCAATGGCCACACAAGGAGTCTAGAATAGTGAAGGATACCTTTCCATAAGAATCCTACCAGTAGACAAATAGTTTGCAGCGTTGTCCATTGTGACTTGGACAATATGCCGCGGGCCATTCTCTTGGATGAACTCATCCAATGAGCTACATAGTAAAGCCACATATTTGACATGTGCAGATGCATCCATGGATTTCATAAACATAGTGCCCCTGGGACAATGAGCCAAGAAGTTGAGAAGGGCCCTACACTTCATATTAGCTCAACCATCTAACATCACTGTGCAACCTGATAGCTCCCATTATTTTTGAATATCCTCCAACCTGTGAGTGTAATCAACCTTTTCATCCTTGAGAAATAATGGTCCCTCTCAACTCCTCATAAGTGGGGGGCTTATACCTGGGTCCAAAAATAGCATCCACCTCAAACATGGACACATACAATGGGTTCTTGGAAAATTTGAATGGAATATCACTCCATTGAAAACATCGACCCATAAGTATGTCTGCTTATTTTTTCTCATTTACTTTCACAATGGACCTTAGAGAAGGTTGTCCAACAATTGTACATCTCGACACAATGAAAGGTGTCGGTGATGTAGTCGAAGGTGAAGGCATTATGGACTACTGTGTGGAGAAGGTTTTTGGACTCATCCACTAGCCCCCACTCCTATTCCGGTCCTAGATCTTGAGGAAATTTGATTTCTCACACCCTCCTTGTATTGTTTCTTTATATTAGTTCCCTCAATTGCTTTTTTGGCCTTGTCAATGTGATCCTCACTTTCTACGGTGCAATAACTCACATCATGCATCAGTATTTGTGTAATGTGATATTTCAACTTGTTTATCCCACCTGCCATTCTTTTCCCACATAGATTGCAAGTGAGACTTTGTCAATTTTCTGGCTCAACAACTGTTCCATATTCCCAAAATATATGAAAAGCCTTTGACATCTTATATATGGAAAAACTGAAGTTTCAAGTTAAGCCTAGGGCTAAAAAAAACATTTTTTAAGCATATGTGATTGATGGAAATATAAAAAAAAACAAGAAATCAAAGATACATTGAGTCTTTGAGCATTCAAACTTTGATTTGATGAGGTAAAATAAATGGATATCTTTCAATTTTTGTGAGGTTTTCGAAGGACCTAGGACAAGAACAAAATTTAAAATGTTTTTTTGGCTAACATAACTGCTGTAAATTACAAACATGTGGAAATAAATTGTTTAAGAGCCTTTACAAAACAATAATGAAGATGGAGAAATCATTGCCAATGCAAACCAACGTGAACCCTATTGGAAAAATGAGAAATGATGGAAAATATTTTTTACATACCTTCAGCTATGATAAAATTGGAAAAAACTCCAAATGCAAAGCTCCAATCTTAAAATCTGATCCTTGATGGCGAGTGAAATGATGAATAAAATCCTCCTTGGAAAAATAGAATCCCTCCTAGTCTCTTTGTCTCTCCTCTCCTTGGTTTTAGCATCCAAATGAACCAAAATATAGTAAATTCATGGCTTAAAAACCCCCTTTTTTTCCACTCACACACCCTGTCCAAAAATCAGGTCGACTCGGGATAAATCGATGAAAAACCGATAAGAAATCAGGCCGATTTTTTAGGTGATTTTTTGGTAAAACATTGAGGATTGCAAAAAATCATGATTTATCAGAATATCATGATAAATATTTTGATGTATTTGTAACTTCAGAATGTATTCACTTGTATATCTTATATTGTATTTTATTGTACCCCGATGTTCCTTTCGGGAGAATCATTTATGTAATAAAGTCATGTAAAGTCATTGAGGTTAGCCCTCCATTGTAAGTCGGGGAAATAGTCCCCACAGTTGAGGGGTACTAAGGTTATTAGGATCTCCTAGTGAAGTTGGCCCCAGTAAGTAATTTTCAAGTGGAAAACTAGTATAAATAGAGAGTGAGTCTCTCTATTTGAAACACACACTCACTCAACTGTAGCGCTTGAGTGAGAGAAGAGGAGCTCGCACACGTGAGAGAGAGAAGAACTGTTAGAGATAATCTTTCTCCATTTGGGTTTTACTTTTACCATTGGTGCTCATTCTATCTCTGAGGCAGTTGTGGGGTTTTATCCTTTATGGTTTCCCCGAAGAAAACTCTTTGTGTCTCTTGTCTCTTGTGATTATTGTTGTGCATGTTATTCTCTCAGATAAGATCCTAAGATCATATTGCTTAAATGATAAAAATCTAACATGGTATCAGAGCTAGCCTGAGAAGAAGACACTGCGCAGCTGCAGAAGCTAGGGATTATTACTTTTTGGGTCTCTCTCTACATATCATCAACAAAGGACGCTAGGTTAACTCTCCATTGAAGGGAGCATCTTTCTATCGAAGTAGAATTTGATTCCAGGCATGTTTCAGTTTTTGACCTGTCATTGTTGCGGGAAATTAGGGCTTTTCATAGAAGAGGAATTTTTGAGTGAGCCCAACATAGGATTTGTCTCCTCCTCAAAATATAAATTTAGAGACCAAGATCAAAATTTTTGGTTGGGTAAAACTCTGGGAAAGTCAAACCCTAATTTGACCCTGGACCAGAAAACCCTAAAAGACTAAAACTAGTCATTTTGGTGCATTCACTATATCTTGATATTGGAGAAGGCTCAGGAGTCAAAATTTTTACAGAACGAATATTAATTCCTGATGTACCATGTGTAAAAGTTTCAGCATTATATTAACTATATTCTGGGAGATATGATTCCTCCAAATGAAGATTCCAACCTCTCTCAGTACTCATATCTAAAAAGGACACCTAGGTTAAATTTCTATATCTCGTCCTACGAAGGTCCAAATGAAATTTCTCAAGATCTTACAGATAGGGCATAGACTTTAATTTCTTTGGTAAAAGTTTCAGAATCCAAAGGTGAAACAATGACACGTGGCAGTCTGTACAATTTTTCTATGCTGAACAATACTGAAATAAGTCACCTTGGGAAAACTCTCATAAGTCCCAATTGGTGAAACTAATTCTGCTCAAACCTGTAGTTTTGGAAAGAGGATAGATGAGGTTACCTCATTGCAAAGTTTTAGACACAGAGGAGTAGTAATTTTATATATATTGCAGAAAAAATATCAGACAATTATGTAGAAGAAATTGAAGAAAATTAGGGCATCAGACATTTTGCAGTTCTAATCACAGTTTTGGGAAAATGAGTATGCTGCTCAGCTTGCCTTTAGGAGGCACATCTTTCTATCCAATCAGATATAAATGATTCCAAGTTTTGAAAATTAGGGTTTCTCTGACAAACCTTAGATCATCCATATTCGAAACTAGGACAGACACCTCAAATCGGTAAGATCTAATCTTTTGCTATTTACATTTGAGGTTCTCATTTGAAGATAGCCTATCACACCAGCTTGATGACAATATTGGTGAATCTGAAAAATTATGAGCATGGAAGTGTAGGATTTCATGAATTTGACACCTACATAAGTGGAGAGGTTCCAGTTCCAGAGGGAGATGAGGCTAAATCCTTGCACAAGAAGAACCTGGTTAAGGCCAAGAGGGTCATTGCTGATTCAATCAAGGATCACCTTATACCACAATTGTCTTCCCTAAAGACACCTAAAGAGATGCTTGATTCCTTGCCCAAGATATTTGAAGGGAAGAACATAAATCACAATATGACTTTGAGAAACTAGTTGAAGAATGTAAATATCCAGAATGCAGAGACCATACAGTCATACTTTACAAGGGTATCTCAAATCAAAGAGCAACTTGAAGCAGTGGATGAAGAAGTAGAGAATGCAGAAATTGTGATAACAACCTTGAATGGCCTCCCAAGATCATGGGATTCATTCATTCAAGGAATGTGTACCAGAAGGAAGTGATTACCTTCAGCAGACTCTTGAAAGAGTGCACACAAGAAGAAGCTTGACTCATAATAAGAGAAGAGAAGATGGGAGCATATGAAGATCAAGCACTCACGATTCAAAGAAGATCCATCAAGCGATGAGGAATATGAAAAACTCAATTATTTAAGAACCTCTTATCCATCTTAGCATTTGGATAAGAAATGATGCCATTATGAATGAAGAATATGATGAAGGATCAAGAAGGAGTCTACCCATGAAACAAATAAAGATAAGTATTCAATTGTCATTTCATGATATTATTTGGTTATGCATTTGTTCATATTCAGTTGATGTATTATGTATGATATAATGTTTGCGTTAATGACAATATACTACTAATATGCATGTGATGGGTAAGTAGCCCATGGTGTTATACAACTCTCCATTGCTACTTATCTAGAATGAAACCTCTTTGCTGACATATTGGATTAGTGCACAATCCCAATGATGTCTTGATAGAGATGGAAGGCATCTAGAAAGTTTCAGTGAGATATGGATGAATGTTGTATTGGATAAAATAGTTGCATGATGATATCTTTAGGCATAAGAATTTTCCATTATGAATATGCCTTATGAAATGTTTCTAACCATACAACTAATGCATTTGACTTGTAGGAAAGATCGCGTTCAATCACGTACAAGAAAAGAAGGATGAGACTTGTTCTAAAGAACAAGTGATGATAGTTCAAGAAATAATCCAAAATGAAGAATAATATGACGAGACTTCAAGAGGACTCAGTCACACTCTAGTTATGTGACACTGTTGAGCGACATCATTGATGCATAACCTTCCAACTATGAAGAAGTAGCCAAGAAGAAGGGGAAGGAGAGAACCAGTTCAAGAAGAATGATTTCTAGGATGCGGTATTTGCAAGTTCCAGCATTCAGTAGATGGGATACAAGGCAATATTCGTAGAACGAGGCTTCTCACAAAAAGAAGGCATAGACTATGAAGAGAAATTTGGAGCCACTAGAAGTTAAGACACATGACAGGAAGACTCATGTGTGCGAGCTCAGAAGGCACCCATGGGATAACACATAAATGAGGAGCTTGGATATCACCTAGAGTAATGAAGATCTTAACCTTTGCTATAAGGTTGAATATGAAAGCCTATAGAGGATGACAAGCTCACAGATGGGTGCAAGAAGAACTTTTGAAAAGGTTCAAGATAGAGGATCTTGGTATCTAGTGACCCTAGATGGATATATAGAATATTAGCAGCAGACGAAGCTACTCCAGTACATAATGTTTCAATACATAGAGTACGAAAGGCAAAGGGAGAATGATGCTCCACTTTAGAGGGAGTGACTGCAGAATATCCTGAGGTTCGACATGGTATGACAGGATGGATAGATTACTGATGGCTCTAGGCTTTACTGAGAGTAAAGCAGATTCCAACCTTTGTTTCAAGGTTGAAGGCAGAAGGCCAATGATGCTCCAGTTATATGTCGATGACTTGTTCCTGATAGGGAAAGAGGAACTCATTAAAGTTGCAATAAGGAGACTTGCTACTGAGTTCGAGATGAAGGGATTGGGTATGCTACACTACTTTCTAGGCATAGAGGTGTGGCAAAGTGTGGATGGAATCTTCTTTGGACAAGTGAAGTATGCAATAGAGATCCTGAAGAGGTTCATGATGATGAACTGCAAGGTCATGGCCACACCTATGGCATCAAACCTGAAGCTATTGAGTGATGCTTCATCAGAGTCGGTTGATGCTATAATGTATCGTCAGATGATTAGGTCCTTGATGTACCTGACGAATACGAGACCATATATTTGCTTTGTTGTGAACACATTGAGCCTGTTCCTGACAGAACTTATACATGTTCACCTGATTGCTGCAAGCATATTCTGAGGTACCTGAAGGGTACAGTTGACTATGGGCTCAAGTATGATATGAATCAAAAGATTAACCTAGAGGGTTATGTGGATTTTGATTAGGTAGGTAGTGCCATTGATAGGAAGAGCACTTCAGGGTGCTGCTTTAGTATGGGATTAGGTGTGATCTCTTGATTTAGTAGGAAGGAGTCCTGCATGGAACTGAGTATAGCCGAGGAAAAATATGTTGCCACTTGCTCAACTATTTGTGAGAGAGGAGCAATGAAGCTCCAGTTTGTGATCCAAATCGAGATCTCTCGAAAGAGGGAGTTACAACATAGCCGATGAGACAGGTTGTCTGAGCATAAAATCCTGGCGAAGCTCGTATATTTCTTAGACGTAAATGGTCCTGTAGGTTTTCCTTAGATTTAATCAATCCTGGTGAAGCTCGTAGGTTATCCTTGGATGTAGTCATCCCTGATGTGATTCTATGCTAGAAATGGCCAGAGTGAAGTTTGAGTACTTCAGGGAGAAGCTTGGTGTTCTCCAGATTGAGGTTCCTTCCAAGGATAAGTGATTAGTCCGAGTGCCTTTCTGACACAGTGGCAAGATTGGTTCCTCCCTTGGTAGATGTAAGTGCTATGCCTTTTTGACATGGTGGAAAGATTGGTTCCTCCCATGGTCAAATCTAAGTGCTGTTCCTTTTCGACATGGTGGCAGGATGGGCCTCCCATGGTCGAATGTAAGTGTTGAGCCTTTCTGACATGGTAGCAGGCTGGGCCTCCCATGGTCAGATGTAAGTGTAGCGCCTTTCTGACATGGTGATAGGCAGGGCCTCCTATGGTCAAATGTAGGTGTAGAGCCTTTTTGACATGGTGGTAGGTGGGGCCTCCCATGGTCAGATGTAAGTGTAGAGCCTTTTTGACATGGTGGCAGGTTGGGACTCCCATGGTTATATGTAAGCGCTGGGCCTTTTTGACATGGTGGCAGGACGGGACTCCCATGGTCAGATGTAAGTGGTGGGCCTTTTTGACATGGTGGCAAGCTGGACCTCCCATGGTCGGATGTAAGTGTCAGGCCTTTTTGACATGGTGGAAGGATGGGCCTCCCATGGTCGGATGTAAGTGTTGGGCCTTTTCGACATGGTGGAAGGCTGGGTCTCCCATGGTATGATGTAAGTGCTGGGCCTTTCTGAAATGGTGGCAGGTTGGGCCTCTCATGGTTAGATGTAAGTGCTGGGCCTTTATCACATGGTGACAGGCTGGACCTTCCATGGTCAGATGTAAGCTCTAGGCCTTTTCGACATGGTGGTAGGCTGGGCCTCCCATGGTTGGATATAAGTGTTGATACCTACAACCAGCATGAAAAAGGGATGGCTCTGTAGAACTTCCTATGATGAGTAGAATTGAGAGATAACACCATTTGCTCGAGATATCAGGAGCAGTGATGATGATGATGATCCAACTTTGATGATGATCCAGTGATGAAGACTTGTGCTGATGAACCGTGATGAAGATCATCTTTCTATCTTTGGGTTTTACTTTTTCCATTGGTCCTCATTCTATCTTGGAGGAAGTTGCGAGGTTTTCTCCTTTATGGTTTGCCCAAGGAAAACTCTTTGTGTCTCTTATCTCTTGTGATTATTGCTGTGCATGTTATTCTCTCAGATAAGATCCTCAGATCATATTTCTTAAATGATAGAAATCTAAAAAATCGACCGCAGTTGGTAACATTGCTCAAAACCCTTAAAGAGATTTAATTGTTGTGGATGCACAAATTGCCAAAGGCCAAAACAATTGATGCTCATTTAGAAAAAATAGTCTTATTTAAGTTGACCATACAGTCTAGAGCACTACTGCTAGAAGTGTTGGATTCTCTACCACTTCCATATCCTCCCTCCATTTGCTCAGATATTTCTCCACTGAGTTACCTTGCCAACTACCTTTACCACCAGTGATTATCTTAACTGCATCCACATAGAAAAAATTGGTTGAAAGAAGGAAACAATAGTGTGTGTTGTCATTAAATAGTGCATAGAATCACAACAACTTCATCAAATTTGTTGAAAAACCAAGAAAGGATGCCAAGAAGGGGTGCACTTGTGAAGGAAAGGGGGTATAAAACCCCTAAAACTGTTTGTAGTCCCATAAAAGAGTGTTGGAAACTCTAATTCCATGTTTGAAACAACCCTAAAGTACTGTAAAATCCCTAATTTCAGGTTTGAAACTATTAAAGAAATGTAATTGCGGAAGATATTCTATTTTGTACTATTATTGTTATCACCCCTTTCGGAGATGTTGTTCCACAGATTAGGGATGTCATTAATTAATTGGTCATCTAAAGTCTTGAGGTAAAACCTCTGTTGTAAGTCAGGTCAATAGTACCCACAAAAGTATTATTAAAATGTATTTTAGGAGTCTCCTAAGAGAAGTTGACCCTGTTTGGGAAGAGAAGTCGAACCTGTTGGATTATTAGGCTTCTCCACTATTTAGTATAAATAGGGGAGGCGCCTCACTCATTTGTACACACATAGAACTCAAGTAGTTGCGCTAGAGTGAGAAGAAACAGTCCATCAGAAAGAGATGAAGCAGTCTAGTCTTGTTATTTGGTTCTTACACTATACTTGGGTGAAGTCTATACAGAGGAAGTTTTGTTGGGTTTTTCCCTACGAGGGTTTCCCAGGATAAATATTTTTGTTCTCTTTTGTTTTGTTGTGCTTATTATTATTTCAGTGATCCTTTGTTCTATTTGTTTAGAAAACTTAACATGGGTTCAGAGCCAACCTAAAAGAAGACATTGTGCAACAACTCCGACAACTCAACAAGATAGGGTTCACTATTCCATAGACTTCCCTCCATAGATAAGTTGAAAAAGAAAGACCATTCAAATATCCCTAGGAGGGCGCATATTTCTGTTGAAGCAGTTTTTATTTAGAGGTTTTTCACTTTTTGACCTATCACTATTGTCGGGAGAAACTAGGGCATCAGATTTTTTTAGGTTCCATCCTTGGATTCTGGAAAATCAAGATACAATCTAGCTGGGCTTGGGGAGGCACATATTTTCCTCCTCTCAGATACACAAGTGATATCAGCTGAAAAATAGGGTTTCCTAGTCAAACCTTAGGTCATCTTGAAGCTAGTTCTAGAAGAGGTATTCAAACAAGTAAGTACTATTTCCTATATTTCCATTTGGGGTTTTCATTCATTAAAGATGACAAAAATTACCAAGCTAGATGAAAATATTGAGGGAGCAGATAAATTCAGAGCATGGAAGTATAGAATCATGCTCATCCTTGAAGAGCATGACCTAGATGGATACATCAAAGAAGAGGTCAAGGAACCAAAGGGAGAAGAGGGGAAATCCAAGAAAAAGAAAGATATGATCAAAGTCAAGAGGATCATAGCTAACTTGATTAAGGATCAATTGATCTTATAAGTGTTCTCAAAGAATGCCCCAAAGGAAGTGTTTGATGCACTAACCAATATGTTTGAAGGGAAAAACATCGTCATGAGAATGACCTTGAGAAACCAACTCAAGGGTGTGAAGATGCAAAAGGAAGAAACCACACAGTCATACTTCTCCAGAGTATCTCAGATTAAAGAACAATTAGAATCCATTAATGGAATGGTATAAGAAGCTGAAGTTGTGATGACCACTATTAATGGTCTTCCAATAGAATTGGATTCTTTTGTCAGAGGAATATGTGCTAGAAGAAATCTAACCAAATTCAACAAGCTATGGGAGGAATGTGTACAAGAAGAAGGAAGGTTAGAAAATAGAGAAGAGAAGTTAAATGAAGATGAATATCAAGATCTATCCATGGATACAAATAATGGAAGGAATAACAGGAAGGATCGAGGATCTCCCACAAGTAGATCAATAGAACTCAAAAAAGGTAAGAATTTTAAGAAGGATTACTCATCCTATGAATGCTATACATGTCATAAGTTAGGACATATCTCCAAACATTGTTCACTTAACAAGAACAAATTCAAGAAGAAGAACAAAAATTTCCATGCCCATGCAACTGAAGAGAATGATTTAGATGAAGAAAGGATAAAAGAGAATGAAAACTCTGATGAATAATATATATTAGTACCAAACCTCACTGGATCTATCTCTCATGGAAGTGACACTTGGCTGATTGATAGTGGCACTTCCAAACATATTACAGGCCACATAGATTCTCTCTCATGCCTCACTCAGAAAGATTGTCCACACAAAGTTAATATTGGAGATGACTATCAATATCCTATCAAAGGAATGGGAGAAGCTTCCTACAAGTAGAAATCTGGTAAGTCTATGAAAATGAAAGAAGTCTTATATGTTGCAGGTCTAAAAAATAATCTTCTTTCTATATCAGCTCTAGAAAATAAAGGATTTAGTGTTTCCTTTGTAGATGGAAAAGTTCTTATGTGGTCAAAAGGAAAAACTATAGATGATGCAGTTGTAATAGGTACTGAAGAAAGAGGGATCTACAAACTAAAAGGGCACGAAGAGTCAACTTTCATAGCCTGTACTATTAGTCCATATGAACTATGGCATAGAAGACTTGCTCATGTAAACTACAAAGCATTGCCAATTGTGATTGATCCAGATGGAGATCGGTGGCCACCCACCTATTCCACTGGCTCAAAACAATTGTCCATTGTGGCAGTTTCCTAGTTATTTTTCGGCAGTTTTTCGAGTCCTAAACTTCCGGGGCCGTTTTGAGGCCTTAAACAAAGTTTTTTGGAGATTCGGGGCCAAATGGTTGCCATGGGCGTGCATTTGGCCGACCAAAAGTTGTAAATATTAGATAGACCTTTTTAACGAGCTATCGAACGCCCAAATCGGAGATCGTATGCAAAAGTTATGACCCCGGGAAGTTGACTGTTCAACTTACCAACGTGTGGCCGCAAACTTTATGACGGTTCATCTTCTAGGGTTACGTTTTGGGACTTTTGGGGTTCCCGACTCATTCTTATTATAAATAGGCCCCTTTGGCCTCATTTTGTATTCATCTTGGCACGAATGAGCGTAGCAGCCACATCTCTTCTCAGAGATCGCTACCACCATTCTAGCAATTGTATTACAGTCTGTTCTATTTCCGCCATTTAATAGAATATGTTTTTACTGTATCTCTGTTATCTTTGCAAAATGTCTGTTATTATGATTCTATATATGTTCTTTCATTTCGTTCACGCATAAATCCGGATCAGTGGTATCAGAGCAATCTGCTCTTTGATTGTTTCTCGCTGCATGTCCCTAACGAGGTCTGAGTACAGAGAATTTGGTCTCGAACTAGTTTCACTTGATCATTCTCGCCGTCCCAAATGACCTCCCATGGAGGAAGAAAAGAGAGACGATGGAGCAGGAGATCCTATCAAGTCGCTGCTCGAGGAAGCCCTCGAGCGACAGAGGAACGAGATGATGGATAGTTTCGCCCAAATCCTTCGGCGAATGCCGACCGCGGCCAGTGCATCTTCAACAAGTAGCCGGTTCGGGGATGCAACTCCCTTCAAGGTACAAGTTAAATTTGATATTCCTTTATTTGAAGGAAATATTGATGCAGATGCCCTGGATAATTGGTTGAATGTTCTAGAAGGGTATTTCTCTGTTCATAATTTTTTCGACAGAGAAAAGATCACCTTTGCGCTCCTTAAGGCAGTCCCCCATGTCCAAAATTGGTGGAGTACTTATTGTGAGAAAAACTTATCAGACGAGTCTGAAATGTTTGAAACAATTCCCACTTGGGCCTCTTTCATAGATGCCGTCAAGGAACAGTATTACCCTGTGGGAAACTATGATGACCAGTACACAAAATGGACCATTCTGCGTCAAGAAAGGGACCAGACGGTGTCGGAGTACACCAACAAATTTCATACTTTGCGGACAAACTTGAGTATCAAAGACTCCGAGCGGCACCTCATCCTGAAATATCGCAGTGGTCTACATCGGTACATCCGAACTGAGATGGACTTCCTCGACATATCTTCACTTGGATCCGCCTACCGGTATGCTGTCAAAATCGAGGAGAAATTTCGACAAAAGAACAAGCGAGACTTTGGACCTGCGAATCCACCGCAGAAGCAAGGCAAGGGAAACCCTGGCCTGTAGAACACAGTTAAAGAAAATGACAACCAGTCCCCGCCACAAGAAAAGAAGGGAGATTGAAAGACCAAGAAGGACACTGGTAAGTGGTACGAATTTCATAAAAGCCCTTGGCACAACACTGATGAATGTCGCTCAAAGCAGTCATTATTAGCCGAGATCAAATCTTCAGAATTAGATCCTGATTCTGATTCTGAACCCAATGCCACAGCCGCAGACAATGGGAAGCAGATCATTGATGCAGACCCCACTGCCACTGTTGCTACCGCACAGATTCAACTCAAGGATCCTGAAGAGTCAGAGGTAGAGGAGCGCCTATTCCACTCGCAGATGTGGGTGAAGGGAATGCCTCTACATTTTGTTGTTGAAAACGGCAGCCAAAAGAACCTAATCTTAGCAGAAGTCGTCAAGAGATTGGGGCTTCCGACAACACCACACCCGCAACCTTACAAAATCGGTTGGCTAAGCCAAGGACACGGTATCCGCATTACTCAGCAATGCCTCCTACCATATGGCATCAAGCCTTTCCATGACGAGGTACTCTGTGATGTGGCCCCACTTGAAGTCTGTGATGTTCTTTTAGGACAACCATATATGTGGAAGCGTCATGCTGTATATGAGTCACGTCCTCGCAGTGTCATTGTTACTTTGGGAGGAAAACTCTATCGAATACCAGAGACCGCTGCACCTAACAAAGTCTCGCAAGGTAGGAAGATAAACTCCCACATCAAAAAATTATTCCTCTTCACAATTGCGTCTGAAGGAGAACATAATATCACAGAGACCTCCACACCCTCTGCACAGGGTATCTCTGCTCATCAGACACAAGAAGAAGATAGATCCATTGTTTCCTCATTTATCCAAGTACCTCTACGATGCAAGGCCACGCATTCAAGGTGCTCATCGAGAAACAAATCATCCAGACAACAATTACAGCCCTCTCAGGATGCCAAAGAAAAGCAGCCTCTTCACTTCAACAAATGTCACACCAGGAGATCAACTCAACACACAGTTCGAGATATGATATGGGATTCGACGCAATGGAGACCATTGCTTCCTAAGGAGGGAGGATTGATCCAGATGGAGATCGGTGGCCACCCACCTATTCCACTGGCTCAAAACAATTGTCCATTGTGGCAGTTTCCTAGTTATTTTTCGGCAGTTTTTCGAGTCCTAAACTTCCGGGGCTGTTTTGAGGCCTTAAACGACGTTTTTTGGAGATTCGGGGCCAAATGGTTGCCATCGACATGCATTTGGTTGGCCAAAAGTTGTAAAGCTTAGATAGACCTTTTTAACGAGCTATCGAACGCCCAAATCGGAGATCGTATGCAAAAGTTATGACCCCGAGAAGTTGACTGTTCAACTTACCAACGTGGGGCCGCAAACTTTATGACGGTTCATCTTCTAGGGTTACGTTTTGGGACTTTTGGGGTTCCCGACTCATTCTTATTATAAATAGGCCCCTTTGGCCTCATTTTGTATTCAGCTTGGCACGAATGAGCGTAGCAGCCACATCTCTTCTCAGAGATCGCTACCACCATTCTAGCAATTGTATTACGGTCTGTTCTATTTCCGCCATTTAATAGAATATGTTTTTACTGTATCTCTGTTATCTTTGCAAAATGTCTGTTATTATGATTCTATATATGTTCTTTCATTTCGTTCACGCATAAATCCGGATCAGTGATCAAGGTAGTAACAGGTATACCAGAAATCTAGATCATTAATGAAGGGGTATGCAAAGGATGTGCTCAAGGGAAGAACACCGATAATCCATTTCCAAGCAGTAATAGTAAAGAAAAAGGGATCCTAGATATTGTCTGTTGATGTAATTGTAACTTCAGAATGTATTCACTTGTATTGCTTATGTATTGTACCCCGATGTTTATTCCGGGATGTGTCTGTAATGTACTTGAGTCATGTCATGCCCCAATGTTCCGATCAGGAAGTTTCTATAATGTAAAAGTCATGTCAAGTCATTGTGGGTAACCCTCCTATTGGTCAAGGGTTAAAGTCCCCACAGTGATGGGGTCCTAGGGTTATTAGACTATCCTAGTGAAGTCAACCCTAGGTGAGTAATTGTAAGTCGGGGCAATAGTCCCCACCATCTAAGTCAAGGTTAACCCTCCTTGTTGAGCAGAGGGCAAAGTCCCCACAAGTTGTGGGGCACTAGGGTTATTAGACACTCCTAGAGATGTTGGATCTAGTAAGTAATTCTTAAGTGAGGACAACATGTGGAGTGCACTTAAAGTGAACGAAAGAATATAAATAGAGAGTGAGCCTCTCTATTTATCACACACTCACTCACTCATTGGGGCGCATGAGTGAGAGAGGAGAAGTTCTCTCAAGTGAGAGAGAGAGACAGAAGCTATGGAGATCATGTTTATGTTTTTGGGTTTTACTGCTGCCATTGGTTCTCATTCTATATTTGAGGAAGTTGCAGGGTTTTCTCCTTTATGGTTTCCCTGAGGAAAATTCTTTGTGTTTCTTGTCTCTTGTGTTTTATTGCTGTGCATGTTATTCTCTCAGTTAAAGATCCTAAGATCATAATGCTAGCTTAGAATGATAAAAATCTAACATGGTATCAGAGCTAACTCGAGAAGAAGACATTGTACAGCTATAGAATCTAGGGCTTCTTAGTTTTTGGGTCTCTCTCCACAATCCATCAACAAAATTATGCTAGGCTAACTCTCCATTGAAGGGTGCATCTTTTTGTCGAAGCGGAATTCGATTCTAAGCATTTTCAGTTTTTGGTGCAGTAAATTAGGGCTTCTTGTAGAAGAGGAATTTTTGAGTGAGCCTAGAATAGGATTTCTCTCCGCACAAAAATCAAATTTTAGAGACCTAGATCAAGATTTTTGGTTGGGTGAAACTCCGGGAAAGTCAAACCCTAGTTTGACCCCGAGTTGGAAAAACCATAAAATACTAAGTTTTGGTGCATTCGCTATATCCTACGATTTGCAAAGTTTCAGGTGCTGAAAATTTCATAGACCAAAGATAAAGATTTATTTACACTGTGTCCAAAATTCAGCCTCAGAATCGCTATATTCTAGGAGATATGATCCCTCCAAGTTAGGGTTCCAGCCTCTTCTAGAATTCATCCATAAACGGGAGACCTGGGGAGAATTGCTATATCTTGGGCTACAGAGGTCCAAATGAAATTTTTGAAGATGTTCCAGAAAGGGAACGGACTTTAATTTCTGTGGTCTAAGTTTCAGACTTAGAAGATGAACCAATGACACGTGTTAGTCCGTACAACTTCGCTGTTCTGAACAGTTCTGTAATAGGTCACCTTGGGAAAATGATCATAAGTCCCGACTGTTGAAACCAATTCTGATGAAACCCATGGTTTTGTATCAGGGACATGTGAGGCTACCTCAGTGTGAAGTTTTAGACATAGAGGATTAGTAATTTCAGATATACCATAGAAACAGTAACAGAAATTTATGCAGAAGAAATTGGAAAACTAGGGCTTCCTGTTCTGGGAGCTTCCCTCCACTGTTTCCAAAAGAGGAGTACATTGGAAAGATCCATTTGAAGAGATGTATATTTATATACAATCAGATCTTAAAGATTCCATGTTTTGAAAATTATGGTTTCTTTGACAAACCCTAGATCAGCCAGCTCTGGAACCAGGAAGGACACCTCAAATCGTTAAGATCTAATCTTTTGCTATTTCCATTTGAGGTTCTCATTTCAAAGTGATCTATCACACCAGCTTGATGATAAGCTTGGTGAAGTTGACCACTTCCAAGCATGGAAGCATATGATATCCCTGAAGAAAATTAATTGGACACCTACACAAGTAGAGAGGTTCCAGTTCTAGAGGGAGATGAGGCTAGAAGCCTTACACAAGAAGAACTTGGTCAAGGCCAAGAAGATCATTGTTGATTCAATCATGGATCAAATTGTACCACAAGTGTCCTTCCTAAAGACACCGAAGATGTTTGATTCCTTGACCAAGCTATTTTAAGGGAAGAACATAAATCAAAATATGACCTTAAGAAACCAATTGAAGAATGTGAAGATCCAGAATGCAGTCATACTTTACGAGGGTCTCTCAAATCAGAGAACAACTTGAAGCGGTAGAAGAAGAAGTGGAGAATGCAGAAGTGGTGATAACCATCTTGAATGGCCTCCCAGGATCATGGGATTCATTCATTCGAAGAATGTGTGTCAGAAGGAAGTGATTACTTTCAGCAGACTCCGAGAAGAAGAAAAAGCTCGACTCATAAGAAGAGAAGAGAAGATGGGAGCAACTGAATATCAAGATCTCACCATCCAAAGAAGATCCCTCAAATGATGAGGAATATGAAGATATCAACTCTTGAAGAACCTCTTATCCACCTTAGAATTTGGATAAGAAACGATGCTATTATGAATGAAGAAGACAATGAAGCTGAAGGCTCAAGAAGGAGTCTACCCATGAAACAAATAAAGATAAGTATTCAATTGTCATTTCATGAGATTGTTTTGTTATGCATTTGTTTATATTCAGTTGATGTATTATGCATGATAGGATGTTTGCATTAATGACAGTATACTACTAATATGCATGTGCTGGGTAAGTATCTCATGGTGCAATACAACTCTCCATTGCTACTTATCTAGAATGAAATGTCTTTGCTGACATATTGGATTAGTGCACAATCTCAATGTTGTCCTGGTAGAGATGGAAGGCATCTAGAAATTTTTAGTGAGATATGTGTTATAGCGGATTTCACCACACTAGGTGAATCACACATTGTATGGCCTTCCCCTGTCCCGCTGCAGACTCATTATTCCCTATGGACCATTTGTTGTCTTTTGATGTATCATTGACCATCCCTAAAAACATTAGAAAAATGATATACGCGGCCTTTTCCCCGATAACCACGTACATACACGGATATTCCCTCTATAGTCGCGTACATCGGGATGTGTGCATAATCCAAAATCGTTGGAGCATTCCTTGACTTGGATCCGAATCATATGACTCCTGGCCTTCCATATGCCTTGAGATCGCACGGATTTGACCTTTCAGTATCACTTTGAAAAGCTATATAAGGAACCATTGAGACATTGAAAGCATAAGAGAGAATTGAGAGTATCGAAACTATAGTCCATTGTTGCCAGAACTACACTTGAGTCTGCATCCCTTTGTCCCTTTGGAGCACTGTTGTGTTCTTACCAAGCTTGCCTTTGTTAGTGAGCTTGCTATCGGAGTGATGGAGGATTGAGGTGGTGGAGGCCCAAGTGGGGGATTCAGTTTCTCCGGTTCGCAGACATGCCGTCAGAGGTTGTCACTTGTAATCTCTGATTCATATTAATAGAAATATCTTTTCCTGTCCAGTAATGTGTATTTGAATGAATGTTGCATCCATTGGAATATGTCAAATACTTATACATTATTGATTATATATGCTAAAATAGAGCTAACACCATGAAATATAGTATGCTTGTATTGTTTACTTGTTGTTGAGGGCGTGCTATAACAATTCAAGCTGAAGATTGGAAAGCTCAACAGGGATCTAATTCAACCGTCCGGAATAAGGTACGAGGTTCGATCCTTTAGTGTTAGATGTTTTTATTTCTATTGCATATTGGGAAAGATTGATTTCTGGAGTCTAGCTGTCTGTTGTAGTGCCCCAAGCCATAGGAATTTCTCTCCGTAACAGAATTGGCGACTCTGCTGGGGATTTCCTAGAATTTGTCCTTTGGGGGTTGATCTTTTGGAATTCAATGTATTTGAATTGCTCTCTCTCTCTTGTTTCTGTGTCGGGTATGGGGGCATGTATGCCTGGTAGAGCCTGATTGGTGTGAATTTAGTCTCAGCCTGTCTGTTTGCCTGGAATTTGTGCATCTTTTTCTTCCTGTATGCAGGTTTGTCACTTACAGTCGCGTATACAGGCGGGTTCCTCTGGGATTTCCGCGTATACACGCGGGTTTACTGCGCACAGTTGCATATACCCTGGTTTTTTACCTTTTTGTGGAAGATAGTGGATTGTTGGGTGAATGCTGTTAGTTGCTGAGTCTCCTTTGGCACTGCCTGAGTCTGTTAATACCTCTGTTTTTGACCAGAAATGTTTTTTTTAGACTAAATTTTTTCTTTTAGGAAAGTTCTTGTCATGGCATTTTTGATTTTTTGTTTGAGATTAGTGCATTAGAGTCCTTTTGCCTTAGTGCTTTGCTGGAATGCTGTTTATGTGTGCTTGCAGAGTCTGGGGTGGTTAGAGTCATTCTTTTGCTTTTTGTATCTCTTTATTTTCAAAAGATCCAAAAAATATTTGCTTATCATCATGCATTGCATTATGCATTTTGCATTGTACTTGCATTAGATCTAGATTTGCTTTGGAGTAATAGTTAGGAATTCATATAGGGAAATTTGCATTCAGCATTTGAAGAAGAAATTGTGCATTCACGTAGTACGCATACCCTGTTTTCATGGACACAATGCATTTGCATTGATTGTTAGGTGTGCATTTTACTTCTTGTTGCGGCATAACACCATTAGTTGCACGACCATATCCTATTTTTGAGTAAATAAAGACAACTAAAATCAACGCTAAATAAAATGAATTACACTCTTTTCTTTTCTAGGGTGCACCAACAAGCTTAGGTTTTATGATCTTGGAATAGTTCATTGAAAGTTAATTCTCCAAGATCACTAAACAACAACAACTAGGTGTCTGTCCAGGGAGTGTGTGAAATCCTTTATATAACCAGCGATCTCAGGAAGCTCCTCTCAAAAGGGAGTCAAGCACTAGGCAGTGTGAGCGGTTGTTGATCAGGATAACCCCTGGTTGGTAACTGTGTAGCACCGACGATATAGCCAGGATTGTATTCGTATCTGGGGGCTCTTTCGGGAGTTTCAAGCTTTGCTACCCTGCCCATACGGTCAATCCCGTCTGCGACTGTCCACCTGAGCATTGATTATATCGAGGTGACCTTAGTGACCTTACCTAGGATATTGAGGGGGTACGTGTAGAGGTTATTCTGCATGTGTCCCAGCCAGGTTGGGGTTGGACAGCACAGTCGCTTTACGCGTTGAAGCTAAGGGCCACAATAATTGGTTTCGAACCTCTGCTTGTGGTGACAAGGGCCTCTCAAGCCTCTCCTGGGTGAGACATACCGGCCACATTGGGGAGCTCACTTATCCAGCCCTTGTTTGCTTGCTTTTGGCTTTAGATTTGATAGTGATTGCTCTGTGCACGCTAGTTGGCCTAGGGTTGACGTAAATAGAGAGTCTTTGCTTTTTTGTTGAGTCATTGTGGAGTCGGGTGTGGTTCCATTCCATTCTCGTCGGTTAGCAGGAATTTCACCTTCCACTTCTCCTCCTCCTTTGGGAGAGGGGCCTAGACGGTCCAGGTGGACTGTATCACACATTGATTCACACACCATGGAGGATCATTCAGAGATTATTCCTGACCCACCTCCTCCTATTCTTATTGACGATGGGGAACTTACTCCTACATATGATCCCTCACCTGACATAGCTGAGATCGGTCCCGTTATTTCCCAGATAGGATCTTTACATGATAGACCTACTCATACTAGGCCAGATTCCCCATTGACCCGATACCGGTATGGAATGCCGGATGATGCCGAGACTCACTTTGACCCTCCTAGCACCAGCTATGGTGGTTATGTTACCACTGGTTTTCCTATGCACAATTTGACATTTCATGTTGAATCTGATTTTGACCCTAACACTATACCTGGGGGCATTCCCATGCCTTACCTTGTGGAGAGGTTTGGGAGTACTAGTCACATTGCACCTTCCATCCCAGCGGTGGAAGCTACATCTTATATACCTTCTAGGTCTAGAGTTAGTGATCCCATAGCGATACTAGGTTCTAGACGAGTGACGATAGGCACTAGCACAAATCTTCTTAAAGAGATTCCTTCGTCCTCGCTTCCGAGTTCTTCGAATGCAAACCCTCCACCTTACTCTCGTGGTCCTTCGAGTCGGCACGTAGCTACGAGTCAGGTCCGTACTGCGATTACTAGACCTATTGTGTCTCAAGCCTACATACCACCCGTTGTTTCAAGAGGTTATGTTCATGTTTCTAGAGGTCAGGTTGCTACTTCCTCGACATATATCCCTACTTCCAGCATGTATATACCTACTTTCGGAATGTATGTACCTACCTATGGAGTGTCTCATGGGGCATCGCAGCTGATGACCTATGGACCCTACTATGGGGCGCAGTATGGACAGGTCTCTCAACCTTATGGAGGCGGGTATTCACAACCTGCTTACTCTCCCAACTATGGCTTTGTAGCTCCTACTAGTCAAGTTCCACCTCATTATGCGACTTCCACACCACCCTATACGGGTCATACAGGAGGAGGTCACTATGGCCAAGTTCATGGTGGTATTCAATCCTATATGAACCAGGTAGCGGTCCCTAAACCTCATCATGCTAAGCTCCCTTTCCTCGTGACACTCAATTTACTTGACTTATCGAGACTTACGAACGATCCTGTGGCTCATGACCCGGCTTGGCCGGCTGTCCCTACCAAGTTTCCTTCGGACATACCTAAGTTCGAAGGCAAACCAGGAGAGGATCTGAGTGAACACGTTATGATATTCCACCTATGGTGCTCTTCCAATTCATTGCATCAGGACTCAGTCCGTTTGAGACTATTTCAACGCACCCTTACAGGGCCTGCGGTGAAATGGTATATAGAGTTACCTAGGGGTGCCTTTACTTTGTTCGACGACCTTGCGATGACTTTCCTTAATCAATTCCAGCTACCGGTACGATATGATGTTGGTACTGAACTCTTGTCGACATTTTGGCAAGATAAAGCCACCCATATTTCTGATCATATTCAGGAGTGGCGTAGACGGAAGAGATTAATCAGAGCCTTTATACCGCCGGAATTCCTCCTTGAGTGGTTCCTCAAATCTTTATTGCCATATATCACGAAGGATGTTTCCACATTCGGAGTGCAGAATGAGGAACAAGCCATCTTTAGGGCGCAGGAACTAGACTTGATCTATGCTCAGTCTGGTTTGTTATATGAGATTATACCTAATGCCCCTCGTTCTAGTTTCGATCCCAAGGTCAAACCTGGACCACATGCCGATGGCATTGTGGGTAGTGCAAGTAAGAAACCTGCAGGTTCGGTTGTGAAACAAGTTTCTCAATTTTCAATCAACCGATCTGCCTCGGGACAAGCTACGGCTTCGTCTCAGCCCGCCCAAATGGTGAATGTACTTGCTATGCAATCGTTCGACCAGAAGGGTAACCAGCAACCCGGACGGAATAGAAAAAAGGGTAAAAACAATAATAAGAAGGGTGGGAATAAAAATGAGAATGCCAACAATAATGACAAGAACAATAAAAATGTTGGGGGGGACAAGCAGAATAAGCGTAAGGTTAAGTTTCCTTGCAAGCTTTGTAAGGACGATCACCTCACTTACTTGTGCCCTAGGATGGATGAAGCTTCGAAGTTCATAGCACAGGGCCCAGCTGTGTTAACGAACCCTTTACCGCATAACCAAAATATGAACTCGAAGTCCCAGGATCAATCTAGTGATGAAGATCCACCTGAAACTAGTGGTCGTGGGTGCATTAATATGGTTTGTGCCGTGAAAGTTGTGACGCGTGCGAAATATTATTCTTCGTCACAACCCAACCCAGGCAAAGAACCTGATCCACTAGGAACCCCTTTGCGTATTGAGAAACCTGTGGATAAAACTGAGGCTGCACCTCGCATTCCTAAGGGGGTACTTAAGTGTTCGGGGCATAATCCAAATGCCCGAGCCGCCCAGAACTATTCAGTTGTCGAGGACTTGGGTCATACTCCTTGTGCGATGTCTGCATTAGAAGTGCTTTAGAGTTGTCCGTCGCAAAGGAAGGCTTTGCTTTCCACTCTTGGTGTGAATGGTGATGATTCTTCCTGAGTGATCAAGTTTGAAACCGCAGGACATCAGCCTCGCTTGCCCTACTATGTGTCCCTTTTGGTGCATGTAGAATGTGTTAATATGATCGTCAAGCATACTGTGATTGACGAGGGCGCTGCTACTTCTGTGATGTCTTTGTCTTGTTGGAAGGGTCTTGGTTCTCCTGAGTTGTCAAAGTCTACGACCCTGTTAACTGCTTTTGATGGGAGATCGTTTAGGCCACACGGTATCCTTCCTTCTCTTAAAGTCTGTTTGGGAGGGAAGACCATTGCGATAGAGGTCGAGGTGGTTGATGTGCCCCTTGACTACAATCTCTTACTGGGAAGGAATTGGATGTATAGTAAGCAAGCCGTTGCGTCTTCCGTATTTCGTGTTGTATGCTTTCCTCATAATGGGAAGATTGTGACGATTGATCAGATGTCATTCAAGAATCCTCCTGTTAGTGCATCTTCGGAAGCTTCGGTTCCGAAAGTTGAACATTCCCAGCCGGCAACTGTGAGTGTCGGTGTAGGTATGTATCCTTCCCTCATGGGAACCTTTAGTTGTCCTGCACCCGTCCTCATGATAGGAGCTAGTTTTGATGGTGCGTCCACATCTACGAGATCGGTGCCTTTTCGCACAAGTCATATGGGAGATCCTTGGATTCTTCCTTCACCGAGTCCTTCGAGTGAGGCGATTGAAATGAGTGTGCCGTTGCTTGTAGCCATGATTGCTTACCAAGATAATCTTCAATCTGCTGCATAGCCTTGTTCTTCTTCTTCATGGACAGAGGAAGAAGACCCCTATGTGCTGCCCGCATGGGCAGTACAGTCTTCTCATGCCCACGATTGCCTTGATACGGTTTTTCCTTCAGATGAAGCGATCATCGAGGCTATGTCAGGAGTTGAGCCACCATGGGAGGAACTCCATCATAGATCATATTTCATTCCAGCGCTTGACCTTTTGGAGCATGAGGATTACAGGGATATTCTTAGACAGAAAGCTGGTAGGCCCATGATTCCATTAAGCTCTCCGGGTCAGATGGCTGATGGAAACATGGCAAACATATCATCAACTATGCCTATCAACATTTCTCGCAACCTTGGTACGGTTGAGAATGTGTACATTGGGGCGGATTGTTCCCAAGATGAGATTCGTGAGTATACCGAGCTGTTCAAGGAATTCCGTGATGTTTTTGCTTGGTCTTACGATGAGATTCTAGGGATTGACCCTCGGATTGTCGAACACGAAATTAAGACTTACCCCAATGTGAAGCCTGTTCGACAGCGTTTACGCACGGTAAATCCTAGGAAAGCACCCGCCATAAAGGTAGAGATAGAGAAACTATTGAAAGCTGGTTTCATCTATCCCGTTCCCTTGACAGAGTGGGTTTCAAATCCTGTTCCGGTGGATAAGAAGCAAGGAGTGATCCGTATATGCATTGATTTTCGTGATTTAAATCGTGCCTGTCCTAAGGATAACTTCCCCACACAGTTTATAGATCAGATTTTAGATGAGTGTGCGGGTAGCGAGGTGTTCTCCTTTATGGACGGTTTTTCCGGATATAATCAGATTCAAATTAAACCTGAGGACCAACATAAGACTGCATTTATTTGTCCTTGGGGAACATTTGCGTATCGGAAAATTCCTTTCGGCCTTAAAAACGCCGGAGCTACCTTTCAACGGGCGATGACCTTGATTTTCCATGATCTCAAGTCCATTATCGAAGTATTTTTGGATGACCTCGTTGTTCGTTCTCATATGAGGATGCGTCATTCTTATCACTTGAGTTTGGTGTTCGAAAGATGCCAACATTATGCTGTTAGATTGAACCCTCATAAGTGCATCTTTTGTGTGAAATCAGGTCATCTGTTAGGATTTATCGTTTCGAAAGAGGGTATAAGAGTCGACCCCTTGAAGGTGGAGGCAATACTTCAATTGTCTCCCCCGCGAAATATTCGTCATCTTCAGTGTTTGCAAGGCATGGCAAACTTCCTACGAAGATTTGTTGTCAATTTCGCCAATTTGACTAGAGGTTTCATGCGTCTCCTGAAGAAGGATACTCCCTTTGAATGGGATGAGCGAGCCCAAGAGTCCTTCGATGCACTTAAGAGAGCCCTAGCATCGGCCCCGGTGATTAGTCCTCCGGATTATAGCCCCGATTTCTTATTATATGTGGCCGCGTCTTTAGAGACGATTAGGATGGTTTTGGTTCAAGAGGATGAGGAGCTCCAGGAGCATGTCATATACTATTTGAGCCGAAACCTTATTGACGCAGAGATTCGATATTCTCATGTAGAGAAGCTTGCCTTAGCCACTGTACATGCGGTGCAGCGTTTGAGACATTATATTCTCCTTCGCCAAACTTTGGTTGTTGCCCATGTAAATCCATTTCAGTTCATCCTCACACGTAGGATGATTGGGGGAAAATATAATAAATGGATTGTCATTTTGCAAGAGTTTGATCTCGAGTTTGTTTCGGCAAAATCGAAGAAATCTTTAATATTTGCAGAGCTCATATCAGATTTTTCGAGCGAGGCTGAGGAGTCGGTATGGGAAGATACGTTCGTTGATGAGCACATTTTCTTGATCTCAACGGCTGACCTATGGTACGGTGATATCATAGTATATTTGCAAACGCAGAGGACCCCTACTCACCTCTCGTGAGATGAGCGACGTTGATTACGTCACGTTTCCAAGAACTACCTCATAGTGGACAATACTTTGTACCGCCGTGGAGTAGATTCCCTTTTACGACGTTGTTTAACTCACGATGAGGCTGAGGTAGTGGTTAATGATTGCCACGGAGGGGTGTGTGGTGGTCATTTATCTGGGCTTGCTACAGCCCAAAAGATTTTGAGAGCGGGATATTTCTGGACATCGATCTTCAAGGATTGTATTGAAGCGGTCAAGAGGTGCCACCCTTGCCAGGTGTTTGCACATAACATGCGCTTGAAGCCTGCCTCGTTACACCCTATTATCACCACCGGTCCCTTCACCAAGTGGGGGCTAGATTTTATGGATTGCAACCCAGCTTCAGCTGGGGGGCACCATCATATCATTGTGGCTGTCGATTACTTCACGAAATGGGCTGAGGCAATGCCTACAGTAAAATACGACGGTGAGACAGCCGCTCACTTCATATTCAACCAAATTATCTCTAGGTTCGGGATTCCGAGAGAGCTTGTCACTGACCATGGCTCGCACTTTCAGAATCGTATGATGGAAGAATTGGCCTCCAAGTTAGGATATAAGAAAGAGAACTCCTCTTCTTATTATCCTCAAGCGAATGGATAGGTTGAAGCTGTGAATAAATCACTTAAGTCCATTCTCCAATGAACCATCACACAAAGCAAGACGAATTGGCATATTATGTTGTATCCTGCTTTGTGGGCATACCGAACCGCGGTAAAGACTGCCATTGGTTTTTCTCCATATCAGCTTGTTCATGGAGTGGAGTCAATATTTCCGGTTGAATGTGAGATTCCTTCGTTGAAGTTAGCCGTAGAACTCTTACCAAACACTTCGCCTTTGGAGGAGCGTTTGGTTCACCTTGAGCAACTCGATGAGCAGCGTAGAGAAGCCTTGGTGACTCTAGAGGTTAATAAGCATCACGTAAAGGCCCAATACGATAAGTCTGTCCATCCGAGAGTGTTTAGTGAGGGAGACTTGGTCCTTTTGTGGGAACAATCGAAAGAACCCTTGGGGGCAGGTAAGTTCAATCCTATGTGGTGTGGTCCTTACATGGTTAAACGTGTATTAGAGAAGGGTGCCTACGAGTTAGTGGATTACGAAGGGACAGCCTTGGCGGAGCCTAGAAATGGGCTCTATCTTAAAAAATACTATGCATGATATTTAGCCAAGGTTGTTTGTTGTATATTATTGTACAACTTTTTTGCATAGTTAGATCTTGTTTACCGTGATCGGGTTTGTGATCAGTTTCCATTTCTTGTGGCAGATGTCAATGGAATCTTCCACCTACATAGGATTCGTGGATGGTGCAAGCCGTCACACTCAACACTCAGCCTCAGCTGCTTGGGTGATTTTTAATCCTATGGGTCATGTACTGTCTTCAGGAGGTGTATGTCTACGACCATCTTCCAACAATGTTGCTGAATATAGTGCCGTGATCGAGCTTCTGCGGGATGCCATTTCGCATGGTGTTCTCTCTCTTGAGGTACGTCTTGATTCAGAGTTAGTAGTGTCATAGCTAAATGGTTTGTACCATGTTAGAGATCCGACGTTATTGAGGAGATTCTTACGTGTGAGATTGCTAGAACGGCAATTTGAGAACATAACATATATACACATTCCAAGAAATTTTAATCAAATTGCTGACTCATATGCTAACTATGTGTTAGATTGGCATTTGTTTCATTCATTATAAATTAATCATAAACACAATTTTTACACATGTAAATAAATAAACTGATCACCATAAAACTTTTTTATATACATCAAAAATGTCATAATACATAGTGTCATAATACAAAATTGGGGCTTTGAAAGCCACCATCATATACACGGTAGTACAAAATAGATACACTCCCAGGTGTCTAGTCCTGTGGAGGTGGATGAGGGTTGTGATCATGATATGTCACCACGGCTCTAGCTAGCCGCCGGAATAAACGCACCCATGCGCATGGTACACCAACCACCTGTCTCTGCATAGCCTCAGGAAAGTCCTCGACTTGTGCCATGGGAATCCTGTGAGTCAGTCGCACAAAGTTGGTATGGATGCTTTGGAGCGTTTGCTCCGCATCCACACTGGTGATATTGTCTCCTCTTCCCCTCCGTCTATGATGTGGGAAGCCCTCTGGTCGCCGTGGTCCCACATTTGCACATGAATGTTAGATGTCACTATGTATTGTCACCCAAAAACATGTCTTTTTGATTCCATTAATCAAGAAAACACAAAAAAATTAAATACTTCAAATTTTTTTAAAAAGAGTAAGGGTCGAGATTCATTACCTATGTCTCCATATGTTGACCCTGGTGGTAATGGCATGTCCGGGTCTCCCCGGAAGTATATCCCTGCATAAGGGTAGTCCTCTATGGCAAAAATCTGTCATTGCCACCATGGAAAAAGTCTGCTGGATAAGGGTTGGCCACCCTACCACCCTCCAGTCTGCGCATCGCATCTACCCAACGTCGTTGGGCCGGATCTCGAACCCCGTGGAGAGGAACATCCACTCTAGGGCTCAATCCTGGAACACGCTCGAAGAAAAACGTGCTCAAGATACTGCTGAACCCAAAGTTCTGTATCCTACCTGCCTTGCATTCACTGAGCTGATGTTTCATGTTGCTCAGTAGGGAAGTGCTCCAGTCATAGATGGTCGGTTTCATGCACTCCACCACATAGAACATCAGTGGCCGAGAGGCCTGATGGAGTGATGCTAAGCCTGCTATCCTGCCCAGCGTCAGTAGTATGGCCTTCAGGCCTAGTACCTGTATAGCGTTGGTGGGAACTTGACTCCCCACCTTCTCTGTCTCTGGGTAGCAGTACACAGCTATGTACTCATTGATAGTCAGCCCATGACCTGGCCCTCCGCGGGCACGAAGGTTCACCATCTCACCCCGCCGTGATAGACCTGTGATAAATAGATATCCTCCACCTCAATGGTGAGGGACATACCGTTTAGCCGAAAGGACTCTGAGTCCGGATCCCAATAGTCTACAAGCATCTGTAGTAGTCCTGGTTTGGCCCTCAAGCCTCCTAGGCACCAAAACTTGTAGAGTCTGCATCTTCTTGGAGCTTCTTGAGCCATTCTGTCAGCCCTTAATACTTCCTCTACATCACCATGCTCGCGTTCTCGCCACTCTAGCACCATCCTACATGAGAAGTTGACCAAAATGTCCATTAGATTCTTAGAAATCCTTATGTGCGGCGTCATACGCGGCTGTTTTCAAAACAGCTGCGTATGTACGCGGTTTCTGGTCCCTTTTCCGTGTATAGCCATCCCTATACATGGAAAAAACCTCGATATCCGCGTGGGCTGTAGCGCTCATGTAATTTTGGCCTTTAAAAATTCATTTAACCATGAAAAATTATAAAATTTGTATTGAAATGCAAGCTGAGAACATGAGTAAGTACCTGGAAGAATCGATTGTGAATTCCGCCGGCTGGATCTCCTGGAATTCGTAGTTGAATATCAGAGCTCAAATGGGTAAAAGTTTCAAATGATTTATATTTTTTACTATTTATAGAAAAATTTTCAAATATTTGAAAATTTTTACCCCCTTTCCTATAGTTTTGACCGTTTCTAACCTTTTTGGACCGTTTCTGACCTAATTTGTGATGTAGAAGACCGTTTTCAGCGATGTTTCAGCCTTTGGATTGACTCGTTTGTACTGATCTCAGGTATAACGTCTATACTGGCATATAGGTTAGGTTCACCACCGTTTGCATTTTGCATGACCTTATGACCATGCCACTATATCCTTAGGTACGAACCCACTCTATTATGTCACGGAACCTTCTTGCTACTATAGAAGTGGCATGATATGAGTGGTAGAGACTCACCTTACATGGGTACCCTAGTTAGCGCCTTATTTGCATTTGGTGCCCATGCCGATGTTTCCCCCTTTAGGGTATGGGAGTCCGTTGTATAGTATTGCCATGACATTTAGCAAGAGCCTCATACTCCTCTTGATCTTATGCTGGCCTGTTTCCCCCCGGAATCCCCTTGTATCAAGTTGTGGATGCATTATCATGAGCTTTTCCTGTCTTATTGAGCTTTATACCGGCTCCCCTGACATTGCGTTTCAGCCATATAGCCCGAGCTTGTCTCATGTCTAGCCATGCAGAGCCTTTATTTATATATATCTTTCGTAGCTTGATTCCCTTTTTTACTGGGAGGGGATTTTCCCCCGAGTGTCGATATCCTACACATGTATCCTTGCATTGAGCATAGGTATGTTCCACTGCTTGGAACTAGTTTGTTTTCCTTTATGACACTCGTCTCCTCCTAGTTTGTAACTATAAAGCTAGTTTATTCTTTTTTCAAGCTTTTCAAATAACTGAAAAAGACCAAAAAAATCAAAAAACCAAAAAGCAGGACAAGAAAAGATATCATCTTTGGCAGCTGTCGAGTCGTGTCGCCTTCGAACAGAGCACTATATATCACATCCATTGGTTGGGTTATAGTTTGACTTAGGAGCTGTACTCGTTATCTGAGTTTTATCTCCACCGACTGGTTAAGCTTCCAGTCCCTATGGAGCCTCTATTGATGCCTCCTACGTCATAGAGATGTCCCAGTTTGTATATCGAGTCTATGCTGCCTTCATTTAGTCACCATACGCCGTTATGCTCTTGTTCGAAGGAAGTTGAAACCTGAGTCGGACATTCCTTAGTTATCTTGACTTTGCATGTCGGCCATTCCCGGTACAATTACTGGTTCGTGGACCTTATGATCGAGTTCTTCCATATTATACAGCCTTGCTAAGTACCTCGTGTTGGATGATGGGGGATGCCTTAATTCCCTCCTTCTAGCAGATTTCATCCCATCGACTTCAGATCATTTATTCTGGGATTGGAGTCTAGAGTCATTTTGAGTGCCTTGAGACTTGCAGTCATCAGTGGCAGGTTCTCTCGCCATCGACAGTTTTGGGAATACATCAATGTCCCCTGATCGATGGATTCTTTCAAGTGTTCGACCTCAACACATTTATTCACACTTGTTAGTTTGCACTCTAGTACCTTGATTCCCATTTTCATTATTGGTGGGTGATCTCACGTCTGTTAACGGTATACATCAATGACCGGTAATTAGATGATGGACTACTATGTTCGACCTCGACACCTCTATTCGCATAGTAGGACATGTACTCGTAGCGGTTTGTGTAGAAGACCTTCCATATTGGTGGCATCCACTATATGCTACCTCCTTGATCGTGCCAGTGTACATGAGATTTCAGCTCTCGTGACTTGTTCCAGTATATGTCAGACATTTCCAGCCACTATGGAGACCTTGATCTATTATATATCTTCAGCCTTTACGGAGATCATTGTACTTTGTATATCTTCATCATGGAGATTCTGATCTATGTATATTGTACATGGCGATGACCACATATGTTCTATCATGTTTCATGCCTATTCATGGCCATGGTACTCTTATGTATCCGGGACTGCTATATGTATTTGCAGTTATATGCAGAGTTGTATCACAGTATTATGCTGATTGGGTGGCTGGTCTTCCATTTGGGTACCTTCATCACTTCACTTCTGGGATGGACTTATAATGTATTTCGGCCATCATATAACCCCTCTGATCTCATACATTAGGGGGCATCTGTTATAGCGAATTTCACCACACTAGGTGAGTCACACATTGTATGGCCTTCCCTTGTCCCACTGCAGACTCATTATTCCCTATGGACCATTTGTTGTCTTTTGATGTATCATTGACCATCCCTAAAAACATTAGAAAAATGATATACGCGGCCTTTTCCCCGATAACCGCGTACATATGCGGATATTCCCTCTATAGTTGCGTACATCGGGATGCGTGCATAATCCAAAACTGTTGGAGCGTTCCTTGACTTGGATCCGACTCATATGACTCCTGGCCTTCCATATGCCTTGATATCACACGGATTTGACCTTTCAGTATCACTTTGAAAAGCTATATAAGGAACCATTGAGACATTGAAAGCATAAGAGAGAATTGAGAGTATCGAAACTATAGTCCATTGTTGCCAGAACTATACTTGAGTCTGCATCCCTTTGTCCCTTTGGAGCATGTTGTGTTCTTCCCAAGATTGCATTTTTTAGTGAGCTTGCTATCGGAGTGATGGAGGATTGAGGTGGTGGAGGCCCAAGTGGGGGATTCAGTTTCTCCTGTTTGCAGACGTGCCGTCAGAGGTTGTCACTTGTAATCTCTGATTCATATTAATAGAAATATCTTTTCCTATCCAGTAATGTGTATTTGAATGAATGTTGCATCCATTGGAATATGTCAAATACTTATACATTATTGATTATATATGCTAGAATAGAGCTAACACCATGAAATATAGTATGCTTGTATTGTTTACTTGTTGTTGAGGGCGTGCTATAACAATTCAAGCTGAAGATTGGAAAGCTCAACGGGGATCTACTTCAACCGTCCGGAATAAGGTATGAGGTTCGATCCTTTAGTGTTAGATGTTTTCATTTCCATTGCATATTGGGAAAGATTGATTTCTGGAGTCTAGCTGTTTGTTGTGGTGCCCCAAGCCATAGGAATTTCTCTCCGTAACAATATGGATGAATGTTGTATTGGCTAAAGTAGTTGCATGATCATATATTTTCCAGTATGAATATTCTTTATGAAATGTTTCTAACCATACAAATGCATTTGACTTGTAGGAAAGATTGTGTACATAATTGCCTACAAGCAAAGAAGGATAAGATTTGTTCCAAAGAACAAGTGACGATAGTTCAAGATGAAGAATAAATATGATGAATGCAGCGACATCATTAATAAAGAACCTTCCAACTATGAAGAAGTAACCAAGAAGAAAGGGAAGACCAGTTCAAGAAGAATGATGTCTAGGATGCAGTATCAAGACCTGAAGAGAAGTTCATAGTTCCATCATGCAATAGATGGAAAAATCATGGGATAACACATACATAATGAGCTTGATGAATATATGAACCTATGCTACAAGGTTGATAGAGGATGACAAGCTCACAGATGGGTGTGAGAAGAACTTTTGAAAAAGTTCAAGATAGAGGATCTTGGTATCTAGTGATCCTAGATGGATACTACTTGTCACTCTGGTATAGAATGTTTTAGTGCATAGAGTACGAAAGATAGAGGGAGAATGATGCTCTGATTCAAAGGGAGTGACTCTAGGTTCAACATGGTACGACAAGTTGGAAATATTACTGATGACTCTAGGATTTACTGAGAGTAAAGTGGATTCCAACCTTTGCTTCAAGGTTGAAGGCGGAAGACTAGTGATGCTCCCGTTATGTGTCGATGCACTACGTTCTAGGCATGGAGGTGTGGACAAGGGAAGTATGCAGTAGAGATCCTGAAGAGGTTCAAGATGATGGACTGCAAGGACATGACCACACCTATGGCATCAAAGTTGAAGCTATTGAGTGTTGCTTCATCAAACATGGTTGATGCCATGGTGTATTGTCAGATGATTTGTTCCTTGATGTACCTGACGAATACGAGACCAGACATTTACTTTACTGTGAACACATTAAGACATGTTCACTTGATGGTTGCAAAGCATGTAGTAAGGTACCTGAAGGGTACAGTTGATTGTGGGCTCAAGTATGAGGCGAATCAAAAGATTATGTGGATTCGTATTGGACAGGCAGCGCCATTAATAGGAAGAGCACTTCGAGGTGCTACTTCAATATGGGATCAAGTGTGATCTCTTGGTTTGGTAGGATGGAGTCCTGGATGGCGCTGAGTATAGCTGAGGAAAAAGATGTTTCCATTTGCTATTCGGGAGGTAGTATGTTTCTTTTGAAAACTACTATTTGATTTGGTTGACCTGACTTGCATTTGTTGTATGATGCAGAAAGGAGCAGTGATCCAGATCAAGATCTCTTGAAAGAAGGATTTCTAGCATAGCTGATGAGACAGGTTGCCCTCAGATGTAATCGGTCCTGGTGAATCTTGTAGGTCATCCTTGGATGTAACCAGCCCTGGTGTGATTCTATGCTAGAAATGGCCAAAGTGAAGTTTGAGTACTTCAAGGAGAAGCTTGGTGTTCTCGAGATCGAGGTTCCCTCCAAGGGGAAATGATGATTCCGTGAGCCATTATGACATGGGAGAGGATTAAGTTCCTTCCATGGTCATATGTAAGGGTTGAGCCATTTTTTCATGGTGAGAGGATTTAGGTTCCTTCCATGTCAGATATGAGTGCTATTGCCATTCTGGGAATGGAGTTGCCTGGTCAGTTACCAAGAAAACTTAGTCTAGGACTGAGAAGTCATTCTGATGTGAGAGATGGATGTGTTCCCACTTGATCAAATGTAAGGGCTGAACCATTCTGTCATGGCTAAAGGATTAGGTTCCTCCCATGTCAGATGTGAGTGTTGGCCATTCTGACGAGTAGGTCAGATGTAAGGGCAACTGCCATTCTCTGGGAGAATGGAGGCACCTGGTCAGTTACCAGGTAGATTAGTGTAGGACCGAGGGCCATTCTGATGCGATGGTAGGATTAGTTCCTACATGATCAGATGTGAGTGCATGCCATTTCGATGCGATGTGTTTACACATGGTCGAATGTAAGTGCAGATCCTTTCTGACATGATGAGGTCGGATATAAGTGCTGAGCCATTCTGGCGTGATGTGTTTACACATGGTCAGATGTGAGTGCTGTTCCTTTCTGACATGATGGGGTCGGATGTAAGTGCAGAGCCTTTCCGATGCGATGTGCTTGCACATGGTCAAATATAAGTGCTGAGCCATTCTAGCGCAATGTGTTTACACATGGTCAGATGTGAGTGCTGGGCCTTTCTAACAATATGAGGTCAGATGTGAGTGTTGGGCATGCCTTTCTGACAAGATGAGGTCAGATGTAAGAGCTGGGCGGACCATTCTAACTTAAGTGTCAGATATAAGCGCTGATGAAGACCTACATGAAGGGCAGGCCTACAATATTGAATCTGTAGAACTTCCTGTGACGAGAAGAATGAAGAAGATAGCACCATTTGATTGAGATAGCAGAAGTAGTAATGATGATGATGATCCAGTAGTGACGATCCCGATCAAGTGATGATATAGACTTGATGATGATCTAGCAGTGTCGATCCAGATCAAGTGATGATGATCCAGCAGTGACGATCTAGATCAAGTGATGATCTAGACTTGATGATGAGCCAGTAGTGATGATCCAGATCAAGTGATGATGATCCAGTAGTGATGATCCAGATCAAGTGATGATATAGACTTGATGATGATCTAGCAGTGACGATCCAGATCAAGTGATGATATAGACTTGATGATGATCCAACAGTGGGATCCAGATCGAGTGATGATGTAGATCCAGTGATGATGATCCAGACCGAGTGATGATGTAGATCCAGTGATGATGATCCAAACCGAGTGATGATCTAGATCCAGTGATGATTATCCAGATTGAGTGATGATCTAGATCTAGATGAAGATGACTTGAAGATGAATATAACCTAAAGATGAAGATGACTTGAAGATGATGAGAACTCAATGATGATCCAGATGATACAGAGAAGAAGACTTGTGCTTATAAATTGTGTCGAGAGAATACCTTCCTAATTAAGAGGGAGTGTTTATGTAATTGTAAATTCAGAATGTATTCACTTGTATTTCTTATGTATTGTACCCCGATGTTTATTTTGGGATGTGTCTGTAATGTACTTGAGTCATGTCATGCCCTGATGTTTCGATTGGGAAGTTTCTATTATGTAAAAGTCATGTCAAGTCATTGTGGGTAACCCTCCTATTGGTTGAGGGTTAAAGTCCCCACAGTTATGGGGCCCTAGGGTTATTAGAATATCCTAGTGAAGTTGACCCTAGGTGACTCATTGTAAGTTAGGGCAATAGTCCCCACCATTTAAGTCAAGGTTAACCCTCCTTGTTGAGCAGAGGGAAAAGTCCCCACAAGTTGTGGGGCACTAGGGTTATTAGACACTCCTAGAGATGTCAGCTCTAGTAAGTAATTGTTAAGTGAGGTTGACATATGTGAGTGCACTTCAAGTGAATGAAAGAATATAAATAGATATTGATCCTCTCTATTTATCACACACACACTCACTCATTGGGGCGCATGAGTGAGAGAGGAGAAGTTCTCTCAAGTGAGAGAGAGAGATAGAAGTTGTGGAGATCATCTTTATGTTTTTGGGTTTTACTGCTGCCATTGGTGCTCATTCTATATTTGAGGAAGTTGTGGGGTTTTATCCTTTATGGTTTCCCCGAGGAAAATTCTTTGTGTCTCTTGTATCTTGTGTTTTATTGCTGTGCATGTTATTCTCTCAGTTAAAGATCCTAAGATCATAATGCTAGCTTAGAATGATAAAAATCTAACATTGTCCACTCAGATGTATGTGGACCAATGTCAACTACTTCTTTAAGTGGGTATGTCTATTATGTTTCTTTTATTGATGAATACTCACGAAATACTTGGATATATTTCTTGAAAAAGAAAGATGAAGTATTTGAAAAGTTTAAGGAGTTCAAAGCTCTTGTAGATAATCTCCCTGAAAAGAAGTTTAAGATGTTAATATCAGATAACGGAGGAGAATTCACTTCAACTAAATTAAAATACTTCTGTAAAGAAGTTGGGATCAAGACAGAGATTACTACACCCTATAATCCTCAACAAAATGGAGTAGTAGAAAGGAAGAATAGATCTATCATTGAAGCAGTCAAATCCATGATTCATGATCAAGATCTACGTATATAATTATGGGATGAAGCAACAAAGACTGCAGTCTATGTTCAGAACAAGTTATCTCATAGTGTGCTTGGAAACAAAATTCCAGAAGAAATTTTTATTGGTGAGAACCCTGAAGTTAGTCACCTGAAGATATTTGGTTGTCTTGTGTACTTACATGTTCCCAAAGAGAAAAAAACAAAGTTGGACCCCTTAGGAAATAAGGGAATATTTGTTGGGTACAGTGATCAGTTGAAAGCATACATAATCTATATTCTGGGTTTTAGTAAGATTGAGGTCAACATAGATGTCACTTTTGATGAAGATCCAACCTTCAACAAATACATAAATACCCATGTGGATGAATAAGAACAAGAAATTCCCAGAGTAGTAGAGATCAATAAACTATCAACTAGAGATGAAGAAGATCATGTCCTACAAGTTCAGGATATGGTAGAACCACAAGATACTATAGATACAGATCATGAAACAATCTCAACAAGGAAAAGGCCATCTTGAGCTCATGATATAATTCAGTAAGCAGAAAGATATGGTGCACCAGAAGGAAGTAAGAGACTAAGAATCCATTCCAACTATGTAGCATTAATGTGTAATCTTGTTGACGAAGAACCTACATGTTTTGAAGAAGCCTCAAAGAAGAAGGAATGGATGGATGCCATGATTGAAGAATACCAATCTATATTAAAGAATTATGTTTGGGAAGTGGTGCCAAGACCAAAAGATAAGTCAGTGGTCTCTTCAAAATGGATTTACAAGACAAAGCATTCAGTTGATGGTTGTATTGAAAAGTTCAAAGCAAGATTTGTCACATGAGGACTCTCTTAGAAAGAATGGATTGATTATGAAGAAACCTTTGCACTTGTAGATAGATATACCTCAATAAGAACCATTCTTTCTTTGGCATCCAAGATTAAATGGAAATTACATCAAATGGATGTAAAGACAACCTTTCTAAATGGTGTCATAGAAGAAGTGTATATTGAGAAACCTCCAAGTTTTGAGATACACGATAAAAAAACACATGTGTGCAGGCTAAAGAAAACATTATATGGATTAAAGCAAGCATCCAGAGCATTGTACAGAAGAATTGATGATTTCCTGATGAGCCTGGGCTTTACCAAAAGTAAAGAAGATTCCAACCTTTACTATAAGGTTGAAGACGAAGGAATCACGATATTACTATTATATGTTGATGATATATTTTTAATAGGAAAGGAGAAACTCACCAGTGAATGTAAGAAGAACCTTACGATGGAATTCGAAATGAAAGATCTAGGCATGATGCATTATTTTCTAGGATTCTAAGTATGGCGGTTTCAAGATGAAATTTTCCTAAACCAAGGAAAATATTCAGTTGAGATCCTAAAGATATTTGGGATGTTAGATTGTAAAGTAATGAACACTCCGATGGTGACAAATATGAAGGTCCTAAAAGATGACTCTTTAGAAAGGATAGATGACATTCTATATAGACATATTATTGGCTCACTCATGTACTTAAGAAATACAAGACCAGATATATATTTTGTCAAGAACACTTTAAGTCAGTATATGGTAGAACCCAAGCATGTTTAGTTAGTTGCAGCAAAACATGTGATGAGGTACCTAAAGGGTGCATTGGAATATGGCCTCACATATGCAACCGATTGTGAGTTCATATTATGTGGTTACACTAATTTAGATTGGGTAGAAAGTGATGAATATAGAAATATCAGGCTGAATATATTGCAGCATGCTCATCCTATAGTGAAGTAGTATGGCTTCACAAATTGTTATCAGGATTGTTTGATATTGAAATGGATGCAACTGATATTTATTGTGACGACGAGAGTTGCATCAATTTAACATAAAACTAGGTGTTCCATGATAAATCAAATCACATAGAGATAAAGTATCATTACATCCAAAATATGGTGCAGAGAAGAGCCATAAATCTCCAATATGTTTCTACAGAGGAACAAGTTACAGATGTGTTAACTAAGCCTCTCTCTCGTGTGAAGTTTGAATATTTTAGAGAGAAGCTTGGTGTAGTTCGAAAGGACCTCCCTATTAAGAGGGAGTGATGATACAAATTGTTATTGATGATGAGATGGCAGATTAAGTGCCTATAGAAGATGTTGTGGTTTGGCATTCATTTGTAGACGTTGTGGTTCAACATTCATTTGCGGATGTTGTGGTCTGGAATTCATTTGCAGATGTTGTGGTCTGAAATTCATTTGCGGATATTGTGGTATGGAATTCATTTGCATACATTGTGGTCCAAAATTCATTTGCGGACGTTGTGGTTTGGCATTAATTTGTGTACGTTGTGGTTTGGAATTCATTTGCAGATGTTGTGGTCCGACATTAATTTATGGACATTGTGGTCTGGCATTCATTTGTAGATGTTATGGTCTAATATTTATTTACGCACGTTGTGTTCTAGAATTAATTTGCAGACATTGTGGTCCGACATTCATTTGCAGATGTTGTGTTCTGGCATTCATTTGCATACGTTGTGGTCCAAAATTCATTTGTGGACGTTGTGGTCTGGAATTCATTTATAGACGTTGTGATTCAAAATTCATTTGCGTACATTGTGGTCTGACATTCATTTGCATATGTTGTGATTCGAAATTCATTTGCGTACATTGTGGTCTGACATTCATTTGCAGATGTTGTAGTCCGATATTCATTTGCAGACGTTGTGGTATAGAATTCATTTGTAGACATTATGGTCCGACATTCATTTGTAGACATTGTGGTCTGGCATTCATTTGCAGACGTTGTGGTCTGACATTCATTTCCGGATGTTGTGGTCTTTCATTCATTTGCAGATGTTGTGGTCCTTCATTCATTTGTAGGTAACCCAATATATTTTGATGTTGTGGATGACTTCGTATTAAGTTGTGAATATTGTTTTTATTGCAGGTGATGTGATGCGATGAGATGTGATGCTTTTGACGATGCAATGAGATGTGATGCTCATGATTATGTGATGATATGTGATGCTCGTGATGATGCGACAAGATGTGATGCTTGTGATGATGTGATGAGATGTGATGATGCTATGACGATGCGATGAGATGTGATGCTTGTGATGATGCGATAAGATGTGATGCTCATGATGATACAATGAAGATGCGATAAAATGTGATGCTCATGACAATGCGATGAGATATGATGAGGATGCGATGAGATGCAATGAGATGCTTAGATACGATGATGGAGATGTGATTTTTTGTGATGGCAATATCCCATGGATAATGATGATGTTGGTATAATTGTGAAAACTTCCTATGACGTATAGACTTACCAATTAGTTGTAAGTAAAGTACAAATTCGTATGACGTATAGACTTACCAATCAGTAGACGTGAAAAATTCCTATAGACGTATAGACTTACCAACTATTGCATTATCCTTCATAGAAGTAAAGTACAAAGAAGCTCTTGCTGTGACTTGTTAAATTTTATGGGCTCAAGAGGGTTCTCGGTAACATGAACCTTCAACAAATTGAAAGCGATACCCCTCCACTATGAAAGTGTAATTCAACTTAGCACAGGTAATTTTTATAGGTCCAAAGGAATGTTTGGCATAAAGGAAGGTCTAATAGTCATTCAAGGATGGGGGTTTGAATAAGCAATGCCCATCTCATTTGATGTCCTATTTTACTCAAATAGGAGGGTATTTTACTCAAATAGGAGGGAAATACAAGATAATCAATTTAGAGAATATATTTGTCTATTCTTGGTTGATGTATTTTTTGTGGAAGAGTTATCATATCTTTAATAGCTTAGTTTAAAAAAAATCCTATACTACAAATTTGTGGTAAGTATGAGATTCCTTTTAAAGAAATAGACCTTACATTGAATTAAATGATTTCTATGATTTCTTGTATGTTGTGGATCAAATCAATCCAATATGATGAATATTGATTACTACAAGCTAACCATGCAATGCGTGATTTTTATTTCATATAAGCTTATGTATCATCATCAAAACAAATTTTCACCCTTGTTGCAAATCTTTTAATCTATCTAGAATAACCAAACACTCATAAACCTCAGAGAGATTAGCATATGGACATGGGTAAAGCTTTAATGATTGATGAAGAGAATCAACCAAAAACTTTAAATAAAGGGAGTACAGGTGATTTTACTATAGTACTTCTAAAACTTATTAATCAACCTATCTATTCAAGAAGCATTATCCGTCTTGAAAAGGTAAATACTTAGGAGGTTTGTTGTTTAGTAAATATTTGTTGCAATATAAAATTGTTAATGAATTGATAGCTTGTTTGGTGAATGAAAGTGATGGGTGTTCTTAAATTCATAATGAATACTGTTGAAGTCCATGCCCAGTTCAGGTTTCAATATTAAATTAAAGATTCAGTTCCAAAACCTTCTCCTCGGGATGTCACAACTGTTGCACATCTTGATACTCTAGGCTTGGATATGACCTTAGAGGGTTCAACTTATGTTGCAGAAAAGAAAGTTGATCCTAAAAAAATGCTCCTCAGTATTCATGAAACAGATATTAGATTATTATCATTGTTGTTGGCATGTGAAGGGTAAGGCTTATAGTGTCCATGTGGATCTTTCCATTTCAACCCCGATTTTCTGTATTTATTGGACTAAATTTAGGATGAGTGGTTTCCATAACAATAAGTGACGTTAGCAATAGACTATGGTTTCATTAGAATTGAATGTCTAATAAAAATCTTCATTTTTGGCTTTCTGATTGTTGTTTTATGCTTTCTAGGTTAAGAGATTGAGATTGTGTTTTTGATTAATTTACCATGATGTGTATTTTTCTAGATGGATAATTTTTTAGCCTTATTCAATTACAGTTTATCAGAACTTGCATATTCTCATTTTGCGAATACATTGATGAAGTTAGTGAAAGTAGCACCTCCCCATTGACATATTTTCATTATTGAATTGACAAATGTTGCAGAAAGATTGAGCAAGGTTATAATAGGTGAACTCCAATGTTTTGGTGAGGAAGAAACAATGATTCTTTTAACTCAAATGTTTGGTTCTACAATTATCAGGGTTTTGTAGGCTTTAATCTCTCTTGCTTCCTTACTGAACAAAGAAAAGGATGATGAGGTACTTGCTGATAAAGATCAAAATGAAAGTGTGACTATAGTCAAGAGTCTAAGTTCAGTTATTGAACCTATATGGAAAGAACTGGGTCTCTGCATCAGTAAGATAGACAATCACTTGTCTTCATTGTCTATTGTATCTACATCTTATGGTGCAGAGAGAAAACACTTTTGCAGAAAGTCCTAGTGGTATAATTTTACAGTTTGGAGGGAAAACACATTTGAATCTGGATCTACATATAGAACAATACCTTAATGATTTTAATCCCATGGATGCAAGTGGGGAAGGTCTTATGCAAATTTAGGGAACCTCTTCTACTTCAGTAGATGTTGTGGAAGATAGGGAAAAGCTCAATGGAATTTTGAATGAATTAAAAATAAAGAAATCTCAAGGTGGTATTGTTAAAAGTGATGAGGATGCATTGGCCATAGCACGAAGGGTTGGATCTCTTGTTATTATGAGTCCCTCTTATATTTTAGGTGGTCCTGCAATGGAAATTGTTTGCAATGATTAGAAATTGAAGAAATACTTAAAAAATACAGTAGAAGTGGACCCTGAAAGGCCAATACTTGTATATAAATATCTATAAAATTCTTGTGATATTGATGTATATTATTTGACAGATTATAATGGTAGTGTGGTCATTCATGGCATCATAGATCACAATGAAAAAGCATACATACATTATGGTAATTCGTCTTGCTCTATTTTGACAAAAACAATATCACCTACATGCTTTTCAATTATTAGATCTTGTACATCTAAACCGACAAAGAAACTTGGAGTCTATGGAATGATGAATTTCCAATATGCAATCACCCCTATTGGTGAAGTTTACCTTCTTGAAGAAAATACCAGGGCATCATAAACAATATATTTATGTCAATTGGTCATCCTTTAACAAAGTCTATTTCCCTTCTTATGTCAGGAAAATCTCATCGATACATTAGTTTTACAAAGGAATTTATTGCAAGTAATGTATATAGTAGGGAAGCAATCCTTCCATTTGAAAAGTTTCAAGGCTATGATGTGGTTCTTGGTACTATGATGTGGTTCTTGGTACTGAAATGTGAAGCATTGGAGAAGTGATGGGCATAAACTATAAATTTCCAATGGCATTTTCTAAGGCACAAATTGCAACAAATCAAAAATTTCTTCTTGCAGGTACAATGTTTTCAATTTTAAGTGATTTATCCACACCAGACCTCCGAACACTTACAAATAGATTCATTGGAATTGATTTCACAATTGTTACAATATCTGGCACGACTACTTTGTTGAAAATGGAAGGAGTTCTAGTGGATAGATTTTTAAAACTCTATGAAGGGATCCCACATGCGGGTGACATGATGGAAAATGGTCATACCCATTTAATGGTGATAAAAAACCATGGGATGAATGAGACATTGAGATCAAATGGATGGGTGGAAGCTGAGTTGAATGAAATTAACATATAAAATTCCTATCATAACAACACTTGTTGGATCATTGGCTACAATTTAGGATATTAAGAGCATGAAGGAGGATTTAATGACCCCATTACAACATTTCTTCAATTGTCATAAATGAGAGGGAACAAATGAGAAACTACAACTAGGTTCTATTTGGTGATGGTCCATCTAAAATGCAAATATGCATTTCTCTTTATGTTGGTGTATTCATAGTTACTTACAAACTCGATTGGTGTGTTCTTACAAGACTTGATGAAAGGAATATAACAAAGTTAAATCATATTTTCATCCAATGTCGTTAGTGCAAATTCATTTCTATCTAATGTTGTTGTGACAATATTTTGGTATAAACTTTATTGGTGTGTTATTCCAAGGAAAGATGATAGGTTTATAACATGTTACACGATTCAATCACATTTCCATCCAAAAGTTGTCTTCAGAAATTGTATGGGACATTGGAAGAACTATATCCAACTTCTTCTATCGGTGGTTGTGATATTTTAGTTTTATGTTGTGTATGTTGAATGTCAATTAACAATATTCTAAAAGTTGGAATGGACTTGGAATTGTTTGAGGGTCTAACTAGACTCATATTGGAATTTCCTAGACTGGTCAAACAAGCTAGTTTGGCCTAGGTCAAACTGGTCGAACCAGTTCACAACTCTATTCAGGATCCCTAAGGGGTGAACATGATGTTTCATCATGCCCATGAGGACTGGTGTGAATCATCAACCCTGAAAGTAGGAGAAGTAAGTTGTCTACCCGCACATATGTAATGCATGTTCAGTAGTCCTAACTTTCAAATATTGCATTAGCAAATCTATTTTCCCTTTGGACTTGGAACCTATGATATGAGCATACAATATCAACATCATGAATTCTCACACACTAGATATTGGAAAACTTGAACAATAGAAAATTGCAGTCATGTTTTAAAGGGTACAATTAAAAATACGTAGTGCATAAATATGGGATTAAAGACTATGCAAGAGTTTATTCCATCCATTTAACTATGGTAGGGAGAGCATAGGCAATTTAGAAGTCTAGCTAGCTCCTGGTTCAATAATTTTCCCTTAAAGGATAAATTTATTAAACCTATGGGTATTTCAATAGACTACATATTAAATGTATTAGATTAAATCAAATACTAAAGAGCATGCCATATTGGGACAAATTCAATTTTGTTCCAACCAAGATTTTTCTTTGGATTTTATGTTTTTGTCCGGTACAATACCTTGTTTTTAGAATGTTGTGATCATTCACCTTACATGAACCTTGTTAAGTTTCCATTTAATCTATAGACCACCAGGCTCAACAATGTTTATTAATGCTTGATAAAATTTGTGATCTTATATCTCTAGGAAATATTTGATCCTTCTACTTTCCACATCATGTAATTATTTATATTTTGCATGGATTGGAAACACAAAACTAATTCTAAAGGATTTATTCTTGTAGATATTTAAGTTTTTTATCTTTAGAGTTTGTTGTAATGAGTGTTTGTTAGGTCAAACTGAGTGTGAATTTTGAGTTTTGTTGCTATGTTATGTGTGATACATGGTACTTTGCATTTGATTTGGAGTTTCCACAATGATTTCATGCAAATGAATGACCTTGAGGTGAAGTCTGCATGTTTTTCTTCATCTTGTTCTTATGTAGTTAAATTGACAAGTATGGGAATTGTGAAAACAAGGTGTCTCCACTAGCTACTGGTAGCACATTTCATGCAAAATTTCTTGGAATTTTGTCCATTATTTGTTAATTCTGTCACTAACTTTTGGCAGCTCATTTCTTGCAAAATTTCTTGAAATTCTGCTTGTCCTTTGTTATCCTTTCAAAAGTTAAGGATTGGAATGCCTTGTAAAATTCCTACCCTCACCACTCAAACTAAAGGCAAGGAGGTTCATCAATAGGAGCTATGATAGAGAATTTTTAAATTTCCATTAGATGTTTGTTGATCACAAATTTGGTATTTATGCAGATTTTTTTTATAAGGTTTCCAAAAATCTTGGACAGTTGGATTCCCTTAGATTCACTCATGCATTTGGCATGATGCATTATGGTTGATGTCTTCGACTCATTTTACCTCTTCTATTATGGTTCATTAAATTTTTATGTAACTTTGATTTCATTATTGGTATGGTTTCTACAGAAGACAATTACAACAATAATTCTTAGACTGTGAGGTGCTCTTAGTTTTAAAGAATTGACTTGATCCTCTTCCGGATACATGTCTTCCTAATACAAATGTTTGTAGTGCAGTTTTAAAGATTTTAACATATGTAAGGTTTTTCTCTCATATCTGGAATTTATTTCAAGTTTTCTTGGTAACAAATTTGTTTGGTGACAATGGTTATTTAAGAGCAAGTTAATGCCACAAGGGATGTCTTCATATTTGAAAATGTTTCATTTTGGAGTATTGCATCTTTTAGTGTATCAATATTGCTTGCTGAATTACCTGGTAAATTCTCCTATATTTTATAAAGTGATTCATGTTTCCAGCGTCATGGCATTGCTACATTTTTATCATAAAATATTCCATATTTCCTAGTGTCATGGTTGTATTGTTGTTTTTTTTAATCAAAACTATCTTTCTCAAACATTTCCTTTTATCATACAGATGCAGTTACCAATTGACGTTGAAAAACATAACATGAGAGAGCAATTAAAAATAAGTGGAATGGGAAATGTGTAGTTTTATCTTTTGTCCATTTGAAAAGTTATGCTATTATACTCTCAATCACGTGCATGTATAGAAAAATATGGGAATTAGAGCATGATCAACTTTCATTTTGCATGTTTTCATGTTCTTTTCAAAATTTGATGAAGAGACAACATCAAATAAGAAGCTTGCAAGAGACCTTGTTGACAAACGTGTAATGGATAAATTAGGAAATTGTTAGGTGTTATGTTGTTCTAAGACTTCAAGACATGATGGTTGGTTATATTCTTGGATGTATTTTCACATATAGTTTGTTGATCATATATATCTATATAGTGGTTAACTGGCTAACTTCATCCAATTTTTGTTCTATAGATCTGACCTATATTCCAAAACAACACTTGTTTTGAAGACATGAGAAGCTTTGACGAATAGAGAACACATTACAGAAGGCCAAAGCCAAAAAGTATTTAAATAATAACTAGTATTTGTATTATATTATTATAAAGTTAATGTGTTAATTTTTGCTATCTTATTTGATGATTATTATCACAATATTATATTTAAGTTGTGTAATATGCTAGTGGACCACACATGTTGCAAATCAAACTGGCTTGGATTCAAGAGATGATGACCTTGACCTAATCAACTTCCTCAGTGATTTGTACATTTTTTAGTTGGATTGAAGTCATGTTTTTATCTACTTGAAGTATTTTTCCCCTGTTTTCTTTTGGATTTACGTCTTAATTTTTAAATTATTCAAAACTGTTTGTACGGAACCAAAGCCTGCTCAGCCAAGTCATAGACAGCTCATTGTTCAACCTAAAGCAATTGCAATGGATTTTGTGGTCCACCCTTAGTCAAAGATAGATCCAGATGAAATCAGAGCTCCTTTTACTTTTGTGGTCTTGGAAGCCCTCCTAGATGTCATGTAGCTTTATGAGTTGACACCGGGGTTCTAGTGACATGGATCCATCATAATTAACACCTCCAACATATCCCATCTAGTGTGGAGGGTAGTATTATTATCATTGATGTATTCGACTCTTTTTTCCTCTTCTATTTCATTAAACCATATCCTATGGGGTTTGTAGCTGTGAGTGAATTACCTCAATTCAAAGTAGATAGTTCCATATATCGATATGTAAGTCACTAATTCCTGCTAGAAGTGAGGCACAAATGTCGCAATTTCAAGAGATTTTAATTTAATAGGCATAAAGATTCATGCGGATATTTCTCACGTCTTGGTCATAATTTTGGCAGTTCTTTCTGTAATTTTCATTTGTGTATAACACTTTTCCAATGCATGTGTCTGGAAAAGTTATGATTTTTGAACCATGATGTTCCAAATTGTCTTTTGTATAAATATTCTATCTTACCGGCTGCAATAATTTACTGCTTTGTTTACCATTGATTTATTTCAAGCAAGTCTTTGTAGATGCAAGGTCGTATGTTTCGGGAGGTGCTCTCAAGAAAGGAAGGATGGTAGAATGGATTCCTTCAATTCCAGGTTGGATAACTAGGTTTATGCCCAAAAAATTGTTCATTGTTTCCTAATCTTTTGTTTCAACTTTGTTATATTTTATCAAGTCCATAGTTATGTTTTATTGCTTGCAGTACTAGACACTACTGCTGGATTTTGGGTTGATTGAAATGGAGTTGTTTAGTCTCCTCGTAAAAACAAATATCATACATAATTCATATATATATATATATATATATATATATATATATATATGAGGAGGTAATTGTCAATTTCTGATGCAACAACTGCTCTACTAATTAGTCTTGAAGAAGTTGCATGGATTGAGAAAGAAACATGTTCAGATACACTGAATGTGATTGAGTATAGGGGATGTTTGTAAGATAAAAAATAATACATAATTGAAAAGAAAAAAGGCATTGAATCATGCACTTTGCCAAATCCTCAGTGTCTAATGGACTTGACAACTTAATTTTTTGTTCTCTTTTTTTTTTTATATCTTTTATGGATGTAAGAGTGTCTCAAACCTCAATTTTGCTGAATTTTTGTTACAGGTTTTGTGTTCAGTTCTTTTAACTTGAGAAATCGATGGCTTTTACCTAAAAAGCACAAACCATGATTAAGTGATAAATATTAGCCACCATTTACGAAAATAGATGTTGTCATGGATGATATAGCATTGCATGCAATTAGGATGAATGTTCATTAATTTTTAAGATGACTGAATTCTTTTATTTGACGCTCGAGAATTTTTAAGAATATGATATCTAGATGATATTTTGTAAACATCAAATCGATACAAATGAAACAATTTTAACTATAGTAAGAGTTGAATTTTGAGAATATTTTTTTGTTAAATTGTTTATGAATGTAGAAATCCATGGAGAAAATATATCCTTTTATGCCCCCATTATCCGCACTATGGATTTCAATTGAAAGGATGATAAGTATGAAAAATTTGTGAAAAATAATTCCTTATACTCAAATTAGCAATAGCTTAGGCAGTTGTAGTGTTGTGATTTTTAAAAAAAAAATTTAGATAGATTTTGAACAATGATTTAATTATTGAGTAAGGTTTGTGTTATTCTTAGTTTATTTGATGGCTTATTTACCAATTTTGAGTTTGAGTTTATTTGAGTCATAACCTTTAGGTATTTTTACAAGGGTTCAAACAAGTTTTCAAAATGGGTTGATATCCAGGTTTTGTTTCATACTATTGGATTTCAAATTCTTATAGAATTTCCATATCCATGTGCACAATTTTCATACCTTGCTTGATCATATATTATGAACTTATATAATCTATCATCATTTTCTAGCCATTAGATACTCAAAGGCATGTATTGATCCTTTTTACCATTATAGAGGACTTTGTAAGTTAGGTTCCTAAATTCTCATAGGGTCCTAGCTTAATGGAAAAGTGTATGCCTTACAATCATGAGGTTGGTAGTTCGAGTCCTCTGTGCCCTAATGATGTTGCAATATTGGTTAAAAATGAATAAATTAGTGACAAAAAAATGAGATATAAGTGACAAAAAAATGACCAAAATTCACATATGAACAACCAAATGACAGTATTGGTGGATAATTTCCGGTCTCTTATCACATGACAAAAAATGTGGTCATATTTAGTTTGGTCATTTATAGTTTGTCTTTTGGTCATTCGTTTGATCATATTTTTGGTCATTGATTTGGTCGTATATATGGTTATTAATTGTGACAATTAATGACCAAATGTATGAGCAAACATACGACCAAATTCATGACCTCAAGCCAAGCTATAAATGAACAAACTAAATACGACCACTTTTTTGGTCACATGATAAGAGATTAGAAATTAGCCAATAATGATCGCCAAATAAAAAGTGGTAATTTATATGCGGATTTTGGTCATTTTTTTGGTCACTTATCTCTCATTTTGTACTAGTGGTTACTCCACCTTCCTCCACCTCTACTAGCCACCGTTGGAGAGGATAAATGAATTCACTTCAACTCAAAATTTGAAGCTGGGAACGAGGTGCACCTTGAGGAAGGCGGGGTTCAAGCAATTCCAACTGTCGTGGTCAAAGAGGAGATCCAAGATGAGACAAAGGCATGCGCCATGAAGGTTGGTGAAACCATGATATATAGCACTAGTAGCACCAAACACAATGCTACGGGAAACATAAAGGAAGAGGGTGAGCCTCCATCAGCTAAGCATTGAGCAGGCCACGACCCTGCCAAGTAGAGTTTCTCTCTTCCTTAATTCTGGCATTGTTTTGTCTCTGATAGATGGTTTTGGTTTATTTATTTATTTTAGATTGAATTTTGAAGGATCCTTTTATGATTTTAAGACTCCTAGCATGCTTAGGTTTTATCATAATTTTCTCCCAAGTTTCATGCCAGTTCATAGGAAGTCCTTTATCTATCTATGTCATACTCTCAGTCTTTTTTATCACTTGTTTTTTCTTCCTGAGAGGCCTGATGACACTTGATTTTGGGTTTTTTTCTCCTAAGGAGAGGCATGGCTGTAACTCTATGAATCCTTGTAAAAGTTTCATGATATAATGTAAATACTAAATTACAAAAAAAAGATTAATAGACTTTGAGTTAGATATTGTTTGTTAGGGTCCTACATTAAACCCCTTAAATAGATAAACAAGTTGTTATGTATTGAGGTCATTTATATTAAATAAGGCCCATGATGTAGATATTGTGTGAAAGAAATATTTGTAAGAAGACTTACTAGAAGGTTTTTCCTACTAGAAATTTCCTTTACCAAGAAGGTTTACTAGAAGGTTCCACCTACTAGAAGGTTCCTTCAATAGAAATTGTATACAGGAGTATAAGCAATGTAATAAGATGTCTTGCAAACTATATAGTGATTGGATCTCTACTCATTTAGAGGTTGCATTCTTGAAGATGCATGTGAACATTAATTTCATCAATAAAGGTATTAATATTGTAAAATTTGGTTATCTATAATTGTATATTGTTGTGGTAATTTTTCCCTTTTCATTCTAAAATATTGCATTAATAAGTTATTTTTTCTCTAAAATTTTATGTTATGTTATTAAGGTACATAAAATTTGGTATTATAGCACTTTCCTAAGCCAAAAAATTTAGATTTTTTAAAGCAAGATACATGTTCTAGCATTTATAAATAACATAGTGTTCTGTCATTCTGCAGGCAAATTTGCATTCAAAGAAGACAACATATAGGAAATACAAATATTTCATATGGTTGGACACCCTTGTAACCCCTATTTTTACCCTTTAGAGTATCACCATGTTAGACAACAAATGTATATGGAATTTCACTTCCACACAACCTTGGGTATATTGAAAGATCCTTAGGAGACCTGGAACCAACTTTAGATAATCCCATCAACCTTCTTGTTTCTATAGTGGCATTGAGCACATCACTGGAGAATATTACTCTCTAGTAATTGGTTAGTAGGGTAGAAAACTAAGGGCAATGACAAGCCTCCTTAATTGGTGCCATGAGAGATTGAGTTGGGTGTTATTATTGGGCCCTGCAAGTATATCAAAGAGTTATGACACTTGGAATTTCTCATTTCCTTAGACCCTATAATCCATGTCTCCATGTAGTCAGCTTATAGCATTAAGAATTTGGGAATTAATTTCACGTAATAATATTCTAGAAACAATACCACTTTGATAGTAGTAGCAAAAAAAAATCCATGCACACACCCTTATTTCATACTTATCTCAATAAAATCCTTGTGTCGTGTTGATTACATTGGTACCACTCTCTACACTAGTACTTTATTAGAGATAAGTGACCAAAAAATGACCAAAACCCACATATAAATTACCATTTTTTACTTGGAGATCACGGGTGACTAATTTTCAGTCTCTTATCATGTGACAAAAAATGTGGTTGTATTGAGTTCAAGGAAAATTTTAGGGGCAAAATTTATCCCATGGGCGAAATTAAGGGAGTAAGAAAAAGTTAATGGGTGAATTTTAATATGAAAAGTTCTTTATAATTTTCATACATTTGTCCAATATCTATTAAGCAAATAATAATTAAAATACAAATAGCCCTCCCCCTATTAATTAGGGAGGAAAAAAAATGATTTCTCCCTCCCAAAGTTACCTAAAATCCTCCCTTCGCCCTTGATTTCTAGTAAAATTCATATTTAATCCTTCCTTCACCCCCTATTTTTAGTACTGGAAACTTCCCACACTTATTTAGCCCTCCATAACTTTTACATGTCTTCATTAGATCGACCAAATGATATTTTTGGCCAAAAGATAATATCTATCATCCCAAATGTATCATCTTTTTTCTTTATATTCACAAATCCGGCTTCACCCAGTGGTAAAGTAAAATCTACTTGTTGTTTATGACACTTTTTTCTGCAATTTTAAATAGTTTTAGGTTATAGTTACATATTACTAGTTATGCAAGAGACAATAATGCCAAAAATATTAAAACTCTACTTATTGTCATGTTCCATACAGATTTAGTGATGGATTCCAGGTAGTTAATTCTATTGACAAAATGACCTCTCTGGTGGCAAAAGGTCAGAAATTTTTCAATTTCAATGGTTAGTTGTGAGTAATTTGGTTGAATTTTGGATATTTTGTTCACTTAATTTTATCACCTCATCTTATGTTGTTGGGACTAATAAGCTAATTTTTTAATTGAAATCCGAATTATTCATGCTTTTGCATCCCATTACTTTATATATTATGGTACCTTGAATAGAAGGTTATGCGATTTGTATCCAGTCACATTTGATTTTGATAACTAGTTTAAGTGTGTCTAAGAGGTTAAGATTTGGAATTTTTTTCATTCTTTGATTCTTTGATTGCCCGAGTAGCAAGCCCATTCTTTGTTTTCCTTTTTTTTTTAATTCAAAACACATTTTTTATTATAATATTAAAATATTCAATCATTTTTATTAATTTGAATAATATATACATATTAAAAAATTATAAGTTTTAACCCAACATAATAACATCCATGGGATTCCATCAATTTTTGAACTTGTTTCTCTCTTGCTAGTGCCATTTAATATTTCTAAGGTGTCATTGAAAACTTATTTTTATTTAAATATATTTTGAATATATATGCATAAAACAAAAACTACATGCTATGCAGTACAAGTTCCATCTAATCTCTCTAAGGTGCCATCTAAAACTTAGTTTTTTTTAATATATTTACTATATATGCACAAAATAAAAACTACTTCACTATGTTATGCTATGCAGTATAAAACAAAAACTAACTATGTCACCGTGTTATGCTCTGCAGTACAATTTTAGGGATAAAAAAGTACGATCAAAACTGGATGGACAATGACTTTTTCTATTAGTTTATGCAACCCTTAAATTAAAACCTGGATAGATGATGGATTTTTTATTAGTTTATGCAAAATTTTCAACTATATATATATTTTTAAATATATTTAGTAGATATACACAACAAAAACTACTTCAATATGTTATGCATTACAAATAATTGCTATAAAACCTAGATGGACAATGGAATTTTTATTAGTATATGCAACCTTTAAATTTTTCAACATAGTTTTTTTATCAAATATATTTAGTATATATATGCACAAAACAAAAACTACTTCAAGGTATTATGCAGTACAATTTTAGGGTAAAGAACTAACATGAAAACTGGAAACTGTTTTTTTGTTAGTTTTTAAAACTATATTTAGTATATATATATACACAAAACAAAAACTACTTCAAGGTATTATGCAATACAATTTTAGGGTAAAGAACTACCATGAAAACTGGATGGGTTTATCCAATCCTTTAATTTTTCAACTTAGTTTCTTAAAATATATTTAGTATATATATACACAACAAAAACTACTTCATTGTGTTATGTAGTACAATTTTATTAATTTATGCAACCCTTAGATTATTTCATTATGTTATACTGCCATAAAAACTGGATGGACATTGGCTTTTTTATTAGTTTATGGAACCCTTAAATTTTCGAACTTCATTTTTTCAAAAAATTTAGTATATATGCACAAAACAAAAACTATTTTAGTGTGTTCAACACTACAATTTTATGGTAAAGAATTGACATTTTTATTAATTTATGGCATCCTTAAATTTTCAAACTTAGTTTTTTTAAATATATTTAATAAATATACACAAAAATATTAAATATATATGCACAAAACAAACAATTTTACGGTAAAAAACCAGAATAAAATTTGGATGGATAAATGAGCTTACAAGTGGCTAAGCCAAGCCATTTATTCACACGAGTTTCATAGATAACACTTACTATTTTGAGCCTTATATGCAACTAACTCTTGATAGGATATAATAGCAATGCAATAATGAATTTCTACTAATCAATTAGGAAAATAAAATATTGTTTGGGCTATATGAACAGCTTTGGAAATCATAGTATGTTCATTTGTTTGTAGTGGTTATCATTAAAATATATATGATTAGTTATCATTAAAAAACATATATTTTGATTTAATGTGTGGTTATTATTTGTAGCACGGTTATCATTAAAATATATATGATTGGTTATTATTTAAAAAAATATATTTACTATGTGATTATATATATAAAAAGTGGGAGATTGGAGAATTTTGAATTTTGAGAGATTAAACAAATTGGAAAAGTATTGTAAAGGTTGTAAATGGGTAAAAATGAGAAGTTTTTTCATAAGGGTTTAATATAGGTTTTCCTTCTAATTAGGAATAAAAAGTATTAGATGATAATGGAAAGAATCCTTAAAAGAAATTATATAGAAATATAATGAAGCACTTGCTCTCATAAATAGTGCCTTTGATGAACCGATATTTTCAAGGATTTATGTCCAAAATCATCCAAACAAGCATGTATTATATTAAAGAATACTAATGAAGATTAAGTAGTAGACAATATGAATAAATTTAATGTGAAAATTCTATGCGCATAAGTAAAATATATCGATGATGTTCAAATTGTGTTCGGGAACGATGAAAGAGTTTGAAGGCTAAATATAGGGTTTTAACAATGGAAACCCTAACCAATGAAGATCACAATGTCCAATTAGTGGATTATTCTGATGACTCAATATAGAGCATAAATGTTTTGAGCATTTTCGTTTAGGGTCACGTGAGAGGATTTTGGAACTTGAATTTTCATCAGAACTGATTGATTCCAAACATATAATGCCAATGGGGCTAGGGTATTTTTCATTTAATAGATTTAATGAGCTATCAAGCTCACATGAGGATCATTGTCAAAACTCTTTATGTGAAGTTAATCACCATGCCAAAGTGGCAAGATTATCCTATCATATTGACCTTAGTTATGACAAAGCATATACCGAGGTGGTGAAGAGGTATTTTCCTTCAGCCAAGGTCAGAGCTAATAATGTGGGATTTCAATCCATAAATTCCATGCGATATTCAATGTTTGCCAAGTTTTCAGTACTCTTTTAGACCAAAGGGGATGAGACATATAGCTTACATAATCATAACTTTATAGACAATAATTTTGATAAGAATGATGAAGAGACTATGAAGGCTTGGGTTTATGAAGGTAGCATTTGTTTGGTAGAAAAATAGATTTTGAAACTCTGAGAATAGGAGGTGTAGGTGTGTCAAAGGCTATATAAACAATGCCACCTAAAAAAACCTATGAAGATGCTTATGAGGAGAAATTACAAGATTAGTATGGTGGTGAGGGAGGATATTGAGGTTAATTAGGTTTTTGATTTTCTAGGTAAGACCATTGTGGAGAAGTTCTTATGGAATCACCTTAAGAAATAGGTCCAAAATAGATGGTTCTATATGTTAGCTTACAAACCCATCATCCATGTACTTGCTTGTGGTTATATTTTCATCTTTTAGTCAAAGGAAGACACCCACAATATTATCAAATGATGATGGATTTAGGGTCAAGGTTACCTAAAACTCAAACCATAGCACCTATATTTTGATTCCAAGGATGAGGTGGTCACAATCCTGCTGATATGGGTCAAACTTTCAAACTTATCTATGGATTTATGGTCAACAGTGGGTACTATATTCAATTGGTAACAAACTGGAAATATAATAATAGTTGATAACTCATTCAAGGAGGAATGCACAAGGATGATAGTCCATGTTATAGTTTATATTGATATAAGGAGAGGGCTCTTTTATACCATATATATATATATATACACTTTATGGTGATAAGACATATACCTAGGTATTGGACTATTCAAATGTGCCATTTTGGTGCATCTCATGTCATATATATGGAAATATTTTTAAATAATTTCAAATGTGTTTTAGAAAGTATATGTGGTGAAAGTATTTTGGTCATGACTTTTATCAGGTTGGAAACATCAAAATGGAGGGATACATAAGGATTACAAATAAGGGTGCAAAGGGTGAAGACCATTTTCTTGTTACCATTTCTTTGCACCCAAGTTCAAATCAATCCTCGGGACAAGGAGTAAATTGTAATCTGAGGGGAATTGATTGGCCTAGTGGAGACATGGTTGAGGGAGATCCCATGGAGAAAAACATTTAAGTGGCTAATGGAGCTTATTCTACCATTTCTTTTGCAAATTATAAATTTAAGAAATCTCATCTTTCTAAGGTTTCTTGTTCCTACTTTTATACAAGAAGAGAGATAGATTGGCCAACCTCGACTAAGGGAACAAAATATTTTGTTGTCTCCTAAAAAAAAGCTTACTAAAGTATGAGGTGTTGTTCTAGGTTAGATATTTTTTAAGGATATAAGTCCAATGCACATGTTCGAAATTGAAATTTGTAATGGTCAAACAAAACAATACACAATTAATGATTTCAAGCTATATTTGCATCACATCTAGGATCACTTAGTGGTATGGTTGAACATAGATGCCCCTTCATTTTACTTCCTGATCTGGATTTATGTGTGAATGAAATGAAAGAACAGATACATAATCATAATCAAAAACATTTTACAAATATTATAGAGATACAATAAACACATATTCTATTAAATGGAGGAAATAGAATAGACTGTAATACAATAGCTAGAATGGCGGTGGCTATCTCTGAGAACAGATGTGACTGTTGCACTCATCTATGCAAATATGAATAAAAAATGAGGCCAAAGGGGCCTATTTATAGTAAGAATGAGGGCGAGAACCCAAAAATTCCAAAACATAACCCTAGAAGATGAACCTTCATAAAGTTTGCGGCCCCAAGGTGGTAAGTTGAACAGACAACTTCCCGTGGTCATAAATTTTCATACGATATCCGATTTGGGTGCTCGATAGCTCGATAGCTCATTTAGGGCCTCAAAACGCCTCTAGAAGTTTGAGACCCAAAAAACCTAGACAAATAACTAGGAAACTACCAAAATGGACAATTGTTTTGAGCCAGTGGAATAGGTGGGTGGCCACCGATCTCCATATGGATCACTTCCATAGCCAAAGTAATTGAAGAAGACCCATCCAAAAGTGTAAGGAAAAAGTTCACTCTTGAATACTCTTTATACCTCTAGCAAGATCATTGGAGATTTTGATTCCCATGTGGATGCTAAAATAAAGTAATCATTTTAATGAACAATGAAAATGTGAAGAGTTCTCATTTTCCTTCATACCTCCTATAGAATTAGTGACTTGCACAATCGATAAGATACCTGTTCCTTGAAAACCTCTTATATTGTTGCTCTCATATAATATTCTCATATGTGATTCTATTTCAATGAGAATACATCAGTGATTATCCTCCAAATGAACTAATGGATTTTCATAAATAAATTGCAACAACCGACAAATATTATCATCTATGCATATTATTTTTAAGAAAATAAACAATTATTTTAAGAAATATGAACATGTCATGGTTCCCATAGTAATGAAAATCTATGTTACTAGAAACACAACCCCTCCATTTCCTTGAAACATACAAGGAAACTTTTACAAAGTGGAAATATCGTGGAATTTCTTGGAAATGCCTGGAAATTTTTCCTATGCCATTTTACATTTCAAACAAAAAATAATATTTCTTGATATTTGACTAGTGAGGACCATCGTAGACCAAATTTTGAAGAGGGGAAAAGGTTAAAAAAAAGAAAAAGAAAAAGACTAAATTGAGAGAAAGAAGATCAAACTCTTTTGTTATAGAGAAACAACTAGCTTTAAGGGACTAGGAGTGGATTTATTACAAGGAGGAAGAAGAATGGAAGCAGACATTGAGGATGACTTGGCTTAGAGTAGGTCATAGAAATATTAAAAACTTCGATAGAGAAGCCATCAAAAGTGCAACAACCAATCATTTCTCTAAATTAATATTAAGGAAATACCTTTCCAATGTGGGTAGAGAAAAGACCTTTATGTAACATTAAATACATTGTTGAAACAGCAGGAAAAGACTCATCATCTGTAGCATTAAGTTTTTTTTAAGGAAGCTTTGTTAGGATGCAAGGGCCCACCTTGTCACCCATCTCACATAGTTTGAATAGCTATAGAATTTCGTGATTCTTTTGGTGTGATAATTTGTTGACACAATGCATGTCTGTGGATTATGCGAGTAGTGTGTTGCTAGATCAATTAGTCATTTGTAGCATTAATACATTGCTGAAACAATTAGTTAATTAAAGTGCGTGAATCCTGCATTACTAAAACAATTGATTACTTGGAATGTGTGATATCTCTTAGGGTATGCAAGTGATTTCTTGATAATTAGAAGTGTTGAATTTTTTTTTATTTGTTGAATTGATATCCCAAGTTGAATTCATTATGATTAATTACTGTTGAAACAAATCTAGATGAATGTGTGGTTGTAGTTCATGTAAGTCAAGCAGAATTGAGAATTTCGGAGCTTGGATATTGTGTGAGGAACATAGAACATATATTTCATTCTTGAACGAGTGGTGATTGGATTTAACTTCTTCCAAAGTAATATAGGATTTAACTTCTTGCAAAAATAATATATATACGTTATCTATATGAACAACTCTATATTTCTATTCTTGCTAGAGTGATTTTATTTTTCCACAAGGAGTGGTTTATTCTTGAAGATTGAATTAGTAGTAATTATTATTGAAGATTGAATTAGCAATTAGAATTAAGATGATTTTGTGAGAAATAAGTTTCATAACAATTTCAACAATTAGGTTTTTCAATTTAGCATTGGTTAATTTGGGTGATTATATGAGAATTAGTGTCAGAAAGAATTGAAATAATACGAAGATAAACCTATTAGAAGGAAAAGTGAAAGCACAATGAATTGTTATTTATTAGGAATAAAAGAGATGGTGAATCTTCTTGGATAAAATTTGCCATTTTTTTACAATATTTTATAAATCAGTGAAAGATTTGCCTGCTTTTACATTTTTTTATAATGCAGTGAAATGTTCACCAAGATTTTACAATATCTTATAATTTAGTGAAAGATTTTCCAATATTTTACAACATTATATAATAAAATGAAATATTCACCAAAACATTTATATATACATATTATATAATTGATAAAATCACCTTCAAATTTTCCTATATTTGAGGGAGATTTGCCCATTTTTTATACATATAAATCTATGGGGGTTCTTAAAATCATCCCTAATTGAGTTTGGTCATTTATAGTGTTTCTTGTGGTGATTAATTTGGTTTTATATTTTGTCGTATATTTTGTCATTAATTGCCACAACTAATGACCAAATATAAGACCAAATTAATGACCACATGACAAGCTATAAATGACCAAATTAAATACGGCCACATTTTTGGTCACATGATAAGAGTCCAAAAATTAGGCACCAAAATTGCCATTTGGTCATTTATATGCGAATTTTGATTGTTTTTTTATTGCTTATCTCTCATTTTTTGGTCACTTATAATTCATTTTTTATCACTAGTTTAGTCATTTTTAGTCATTTTATATGCGAATTTTGGCAATTTTGTTTGGTCACTTATCTCTCATTTTTTGGTCACCAATTTACTTCTTTTTAATCGATATTGCAATATCATTAGGGCACAGAGGAATCAAACCACCAAACTTATGCTTGTAAGGAATGCGCTCTTCCATTGAGCTAGCACCCTTAAATATAATATATTATATGTTTTTTCATTAGTGATCTAAGAATTTGCAACTTCTATACTTCTTGGCAAACACTACTTCTTCTAACACAGTAAAAAACTTAATTTTAAGTACCCCCATGAAGAACCTGGATTACAACACGAAGGATTGTGGATGGTTTTGTTTTTAATGAGGAAATTGATCTAGATGAAGCTTAAAATTTGAGCAAAGAGCTGTTTTATATAATCACCATCCAAAGATAATTGGAAAATTCTTTTAGTATATGATCATTTAGTATTAACTACTCTATATGTCATAGAATTTAGCTCACTTTAGTGTTCTCAGCATTTCAGTATTTGTAATTAAGTTAAATTATCATTTTAAACTAGTACAAAATGAGAGATAAGTGACCAAGCGACCAAAACATTTGTCCACCGCAGTTTTTTCAAGGGAAAAATAACCAAAATTGAGAAATTTTAAGTGATATGACTAAAAATGACTAAGATAAATGACCAATATGGTCACGGGATAATAACTAAACTAAAAGTGACTAAGATAAATGACCAATTTGATCACGGTATAAGAACTAAACTAAAAATGACCACATAACAATTGGTCATTTATTTGGTCATTTTTAGTTGTGTCACTCCAACAATGGAAATTAATTATTTGACAAAGAATTTGTATAACTTACTAAATTTTAACAATTTGTACACTTTTTAGTTGTCACTAGGGGGTCTCCGGAACCCTCCTCATTGTTAAAATTTAGTAAATTGTAGACCCCATCATGTGTCATAGATTAGCAATTTAATTGACACCAAAATAATATTAGTGTTACATATGATCACGATGATGTCCTGGCAAGAGACGATCATGATGATGTCCTAGTGAGACACCAAATTATTCATGATGATTATATGTCGATGACTAGCACCATTATAATGATGGACATGAAGCAAATCATTTGCACCACTTACATTAATGACCTTATTTGTAGTCATTTCTTCTTGGAGTAGAAGCAATTTCCTTATTATTATATAATATAATTGTAAACAAAACAATAAATTCAAATAATTTAATGTTATATAAACATAAACATCTAAATATATAAACATAAACATTTTATATAACATAAACCTGTAACTATGTAAACATAAACATTTTATATAATATTATTGTAAATATTTTTTATATTATAAGTGTACATAAAACCCCTACCTTTGTCGAAGTCCCCAAGTCAATGAAGGCATTCAACCTACTATTGGGTGGCAATGGCCTCCTCAAATTTCCAAACCCCCTCCATTGTCCAATGTTTTCCATCTTGGAGTACCATTCTCGTCTTTCCTCCTTTCATTATCATGCTTTAATTTCCAAACAAGAGTCTCATTTTGGTCCCTCCTCCTTTCATTACCATGCATGGGTAGTTCATCAAAGTAAAAAAATCATCATCAAAGTGACCATACTTTCTATCTCCTTTATCCCCATTCATTATAGGGACACATGTAACTCTAAATCTATCTACAGTTTAAAAGATAACAACTTCTACCCCTTCTGATTTAATATCATCAAAGTCATCATTCCAAGATTTTGAAGTGGTAAGCAAGTCAAAAGGTTGCTCCAATATTATACCTGGATGCCAAGAGTGTTGAGAATTAACAACCCATTTTCCATCATTACCCTATTCAATACTTCCGGTGTACTCATCTTCACATCACTTGTGGTTGTAGTTATAGCATGCAATATGTCTTCGATAATTCAAAAAAGTTCACCTCCAACATTGTACATTTCAGATCAGTTTGCATTCAACTCATAATATAAAATGAAATAATGTTAAGATAGATTTCAATAAGAGCGGATGGAAATAAAAGATGGAAGATTAGTCAAGAAGGTCAATCAATCTCATGCAATAAATCAAAATAATTTCTCAATAAATGAAACTGCAACTTGATTCCTACATGGAAACACTTACCCAATGCATTCCCACTCACCTAGATTTAGCTATCTTTTTGGATTCTTTGAATCAAATTGTAGGAAGTTCTGATTCTTTACAAAGTTCATAAAATCACACCTAAGAATCCATTTAAGGACACCAATAATGATAAATATAAGATGGAATGATGATTAAAAATAGAATTCAATTATAAGGCCAAAGTAGAAGTTGGAACTCTAGAGAGAAATGAGTGATAGGAAATAGAAGGGAACTTACTTTGGACAAAGCCAATCCCCTCTCTTAATTTCAATGTCATAATGGCCCACACTCTTTCTTGATGGAGGTTGGGGCACTTTTTCTTTTGGAGTAGGATTCTTGACAACTGGTATTGGAAGGTTTGGATCAAGTGGTATCGTACTCATTCTTACCACTTCTTTTAACAACTTTCGAATATATCCCTTCACTTCCTTCCTTTTATGTAATTTTTTTCTTCTTCTGCATAATGAATTAAAGGATCCATTCCATAAACCATTAAAATTCACATAATATCTATTGCAGTAATAGAATATTCTTCATGTGGAAGTGTGTAAACTATCTCACAAAAGCTTCTTAATTTATAAGAGATACACACCTAAGCAACATATTAAGAAACACACAAGTTTGTCATCCACAATGGTGGTATTTGTCACAAAATAGTAGCATAACTCAACTCATCTCCATTAATGGATCTTACACATACATGTGCTAAGGTGATAAAAAAAACTAATACAAGAATGCAAAAATAATTTTTTTTACTACAAATCTTGATATAACAATATAAAAGTTCATCTATTTATGTTATGTCGATATAATTTATATGTATGGAAGGAGATGAGTGAGATCATAGGTTTTAAATATGTTTGGAGTGGAGCTACTATTGAGGAACGTTTGATATCCTAGGTTTAAATTCCAGCTTGTTTTTTTTTCAAAATGTCATCATTTTTTAGGAAAGAAGAAAAATGGAAACCCCTTAGATTTAGAACCAAGAAAGTTGAGATTGTGGCCATTCATAGAGGTTATCAATGCCATTGTTATGTGAATGCCAAACATCAGATCTAGTTTTTAATATATAATATAGTTATTTTAACATATATTAATGTAATTATTTTATATTAATATTAACTTTTAAAAACAAAAAATATAATGTGGTAATTACATCTTATATTCAATTTGTAAAAACTAATATAAGTTATATATAAACTAAACCAATAATTAAATTTTTTTTTTCTTTCGATTGTTTGGTGTATATACATAGTTTTTGTTGGTTTATATATATAAACTAAACAATCAAAACTAAAAACAAATTTAATTAAACTATATATATACACCAAATAATCAAAATAAAAAATACATTTAATTATTTATGATGTTTTTTTGAAACAAAAAATCTTAGTATACAATTAATTATTTTTAATTCTAGAATAAAGGTTGGAGCCACAAATGTTATCAATATGTGGAAAATAAATTTATCACATTAAAAAAGAATTTTAGCCTAATGAACAAGGTTTTGAAAATAAAAATAAAAAAACACAAAAACACAAACCAAAATACAAAAACTAAAAAAAACACAACTTAAAAACATATCAAAGGCATTCATTTTGAGTTTCTTGTGAAATTGAATTTTGAATTCCCTCTAAACTATGAATTGGTAATGAGGCCTAAACCTGAACATACCAAGCGAAGGAGAGGTCCAAGGACCGATCTGCAACAATGGTTTGCTCATTGTTCTCATTCGGGTATGGAGACATCCTTGAGAGTCTGCAGCTCATGCAACTCATTCAAGATCAAGGATAGTAGGTATGGGGTTTCGATCTATCTCAACTTAGGAACGATTTTAATTATTTGCTTCAAATTTGCTTCTCATTAATTAAAGTTAGGTTATTTAACTATAAAATATTATCGATTAGGTTTGAATCTGATCTATTTTTTGCTAATTCCCTTATAAAAATGTATGGAAAATGTGGCATCATAGAGAATGTACATGAATTGTTTGAAAAAATGATTTAATGAAACATTTAATAACAATATAAAACAACCCATGTCCTATTCTAAAATATATGCATTTTTGGTTAGTAAAGCAAACATAGGGGTAGGGGTTTCAGAGGTGGAAGGACTTATGAAGAGCGGTGAAGGTGGGAGGACTAACAGAAGCATGGAGAAGGGAACAGGGGGAGACTCATAGGCCTCCCCATCTATGGCCTCGACGGGGTTACATATCGGGGACATTCTGATCTCAATAGATCAAGATCAAAATATAAAAGGACGATCGACATAGCAAAAACTAGGTCAGTGTATGCCCAAAGTGGTCCTAATACCATCTATGTAGATCATATCTAGTAAGCTCAAAGGTCGAATTCATTATATGCAATATCATGCACTCACTGGGAAGTTTGTGGCAATGCCACCTTCAAAGAAAGCCTTAGTATGGTGGATAAACTCTTCTTGGAAACTAAGGAGCACTGTGATCTCCATTTGGGATCCAAGGGTTTCTTCACCATGTTCTTTCTTAAATTGGAAGATAGAAACAAAATCTTTGATGGAAGGCCCTACTTATTTTATTTGGCAGGATTATTCCTGAGACCCTGGAAGGAAAATTTTTTCCCAGATAAGGAAGACATCAAACTGGCACCGGTATGGATCAGGATGTACTCCTTGCCATGCGAATACTGGGACCTGAAAAATCCTGGAATATTTGGGGAATGCATTGGGGAAATTTATCAATATCTCAGAACAAACTAGGGCCCAAATATATACAACATATGTGAGGATTTGTATCTACATGGATCTCACCAAAGAAATACCAAAAGACATTAAAATGTCATGGGAAGATGAAGACTGGATGCAAATCCTCAACTATGAATAGATCCCATTTCGGTGTCGTAGATGCCATGAATATGGTCACCTGTTTAGGTATTTCCTTATGAATACTCCAAAACCAACACTTATGAAGGAGGAGGACATGAATGACCACGGTTTCACGTGGGTTTCCTCTCGCAAGAGAGGAGGGAGAAAGCAGAACAACCAGGAGGTGAACAAACAAATTGCAGTATCCAATAAATTTGGTTCCCTTGAAGACCAACTAGAGGAAACACCTGTTCAACAACAAGAAAAATAGCAGGGGGAGAGTCACCACCCATACACAAAGGAGATCTCTGCCAATGCCTTGGAAGATACTATCAAAGGAATATCCCACTATGATTTTGATCGAGATATTGGGGATGACGCAAAGGACATGGACATATGAGATATGTATTTGGAGGGAATTGAACAAGCGTATGCTGATGTTGCGAAAGGATATGTCCTGTAAGAGCAAGTGGTATTGTTAAAGGAGGCCATCATCAAGGAAAGGGAGACAAAGCAACTGGGAGTTAGCACATGATCTCATAAGGCTAATAAGAGAAAGCATGAGGATCCAAGTAAGAAGACAGGGAATAAATTGAACAAACAGAGAGTAGCAGAAGTAGGCTGATGACTGGTAGAATTATGTCAGTACCATACTATTAAGCCATCTCTAGGGATGTAATTTTTTTTAATGAAGATAATAAATTGGAACATACAGAGTTTAAACAACCCCTGAATAACAAAAATATTAATAAAGAAGATTAAGAGGACAAATCCGACCATCATGTTTCTTCAAGAAACTAAGTGCCCATCAATTCAGCTTCAGGAAATCAGTAAGAAAAATTGGAAAGGAAGTGAAGGAATAGGCATAGGTTCAAGAGGGTATGAGGGCCTAGGAATCTTATGGGACCCCAACAAAGTGAAGTTATCGGGTTTCAATGGTGACCAATGGTTCATCTCTATAGAGTTCAAGGTAATCAGATTCTCGATAGAGGGAGTGCTTACCAATGTTTATGGGCCTAATAACCTAGGTGAAAAAAGGATTTTTATTAATACCCTTCGAAACATCCATGAAGGGACTGAAGGAATACATAGGATCATAGGGGGATATTTCAATCTCATCACCTCATTGGATGAGCAGAAAGAAGGGAGGAGTTGGTTGGAAGAAGAATGTGAGATTTTTAGAGGCACCATTGAAGAGTTAAGATTAGTAGATATACCCTAGGGCAAGGGAGGTTCACTTGGAACAACAAAAGGAAGGGAGACAGACACATAGCTTCCCGTCTGGATAGATTCCTTGTTTCATAAATGATAATGGATTCAAGTAGTGAAATTCACTTACCGATTCACCTAGGAGTAGGGTCAGACCAATGGTTAGTGGAATTATGGTGGAGTGAGATGGGATTTGAATTCAAAAAACCATTCAATTTTGAACAATTTTGGCTAGGAAATATGGAATTTACAGAGAAGGTCAAGATGTGGTGGGATGGACTAAGTGAAGGTGCATGTCAGAGCATGTATAAGCTCCAATAGAAATTAAAAAGGATAATGTTGGTTGTGGAGCCTAATCTTCCAGATCCAAAGATATTATTCAGTTGTGTTTGTACCCCAGGTGTATTGTACAATCATTCCCCCTGCCTTGGGGTTCGGGGAAGCGCCCCCAAAAAGGGGGTTTGGGGGAAGCACCCTCGAGAAAATGGGGGTTTGTGGGCGTATCCCCTGAGAATTTTTTTTGGGATGTGTGTTGGACAACAATATTGCGGACCCATGGTATTGGGTTAACCCTAGAATTTTCCCATTGTATTTCCCCTATAAAAGAAAGCATTGTAAAACAACTGAGCATGGTATTGTATTGTATTGGAAGAGAGACTATGAGGGTGTGAAGAGGAAGTGCAACATTTTTGCTACAGGTTGTATCCCTTCACCTTTCTAGACTGTAATAAAAGGAATGGCAATTTATTTGTGGATGTAGCCCATTGTTTGGGTGACCCATGTTATATCTGTGTCTCTCTGTAATGTTTTAATGTGTTTTGCATCTTGTTAATGATTTAACTATATATCTGTTATTGCTCTGCGGTCCCGCTTTCTAACAATTGGTATTAGAGCCAAAAGGTCTATTTGGTTGGTAAACTCACAGGAAAGAAGGGTTCCCAGTTCGAGTGGGAGCAATGGCGGAAGAAGGAAATTTTAGGGTCGAGAAATTTAACGGCCAAAACTATTAGTTATAGAAGATGCAAATGGAGGACTATCTTTACCAGAGGGATCTGTAGCTACCATTGGCTGGAAAAGCAAAACAATCGGCGGCTATGAAGGATGAAGAATGGGAGGTTCTTGACAGAAAGGCACTGGGAACAATACAACTGTGCCTAGCTTCGTCGGTGGCCTTCAATATTTATAAAGAAAAAACAACAAAGGGTGTGATGAGCACATTGAGTAAACTCTACGAAAAACCCTCGGCTTCTAACACGGTATTTTTAATGAAGCGTTTATTTAATATGAATATGTCAAAAGGTGGATCTATAGATGACCATTTAAATGAGTTTAATATACTTACCATTCAGTTAAATTCTGTAAAAGTGAACTTTGATGATGAGGTTAGGGCTCTTTTAATCTTGTGCTCATTGCCAGAAAGTTGGAATAGCTTGGTCATGGCTGTAAGTAACTCTGTCCCTAGTTCAAACACTCTTAAGTTTGATGATGATGTTGATGTTATTCTTAGTGAGGAAATGCGAAGAAAAAACATAGGTGAGACATCAGGTAATGCGTTGACCATGGAGAGAAGAGGGAGATAAAACGAGAGAGGAAGGAGCCCAGGAAATTGCGGCAAGTCTAAAAAGGGTAGATCCAAGTCCATATTCAGAAAAATAAAGTGTTGGAACTGTGGTAAGAAAGGACATCTAAAGAAAGACTGCAGAGCTGCAAAGAAAAACGGAGACAGACAGCAAGAGACTACTTAGGAAGTGAATGTAGCAGGTGATGTGTTACAAGACGATTTGATTCTTGCATTAGATAATACTAGTGATTATTGGGAAGTATATTCAGGGGATTCATGTCATGCTACACCCCATAGGAAATTCTTTCATGATTATGTTCAAGGTGATTTTGGGCATGTGCTATTGGGGGATGATGAACCATGTAAAATTGTTGGGAAGGGTAAGGTACGGATTACGTTAAATAATGGAAATGACTAGCTTCTAAAGGATGTAAGGCACATTCCTGCTATGAAAATAAATCTGATCTCAACAGGGCAGTTGGGAGATAGCGGCTCTTTTTTTATGTTTGGAGAAACATGGTGGAAGATCACTAAAGGATCACTGGTAAAAGAAAAAGGAGATATGGTAGGTATGTTATATTTATGTCCTCATAATACTGATTATTCTATCTCTATAGCTTCCATAGAAATAGGTGCGGCGCTGTGGAATCATAGGCTTGGCCACATGAGTGAGAAGGTGATTCAGATTCTCCACTCAAGGAAACTGCTTCCAGATCTGAAGCAGGTAAGTTTGGAATTCTGTGAGAACTGTGTTTATGGAAAACATAAGAGAGTTAGATTTCTCAGGGTTGGGAAACAAAAGAAGAGTGAAAAGTTAGATCTTTTCCATACATATGTATGGGGACCCGCACAAGTACAATCTCTTGGAAGCTCTCGTTATTATGTTACTTTTATTGATGATGCAACTAGAAAAACTTGGGTTTATTGCATTAGACAAAAATCTGATGTGTTCGATAATTTTAAGAAGTGGAAAGCTTTGGTTGAGAATGAGACAAGAAAAAGGTTGAAATGTCTCAGATATGATAATGGAGGTGAGTACTGCAGCAAGGAGTCTGACAGTTACTGTTCACACAATGGGATTCGTAGAGAGAAGACAGTCCCTGGAATACCACAAGAAAATGGTGTGTTAGAAAGGATGAACAGAACGATCATGGAGTGTGCAAGGTGTATGAGATTGCATGTAGGGTTTCCCTTACAGTTTTGGGCTGATGCTGTAAACACTGCTATTTATTTAATAAATAGAGGGCCTTCAAGCGCTTTGGATGGTGGCATTCCATAGGAGGCATGGACATGTAAAAAGATAAAATACTCATTTCTGAGAACTTTTGGTTGTGAAGCATTTGTCCATATTGATAAAGATGATAGAACAAAGCTTGAGGCTAAATCCAAGAAATGTACCTTTATTGGATACGGGGTTGATGATTTTGGTTATCGCTTATGGGATCTTAAAAATCACAAAATAATTAGGAGTAGAGATGTAGTATTCAATAAAAGGTCATGTACAAATATCATTTGCAGGGAAAGAAAGAAGAAAAGGAAAACACAGAGTACACAGTGCTTGATGAAATCAAAGAAAATGAAGTTCTAAAGGCACCGAAAAATCAAGAGCAGCAGGAGGTACCTGAAACTCCTGCAAATGTAAGAAAATCTACCAGGTTAAGTAGACCCCCAGAACAATTCTCTCCTTCACTATATTATTTATTGATGACTGATTTTGGTGAACTAGAATGTTTTGAAGAAGCAATGTAGGTAGAAACTAGAAAGAAGTGGGAGCAACGCATGGATGAGGAGATGGACTCATTGGTAAGAAACCAAACTTGGGATCTGGTTAAATTGTCTACAGAAAAAAGGGCATTGCAGAATAAATGGGTTTACAGGTTGAAGGAAGAAGATGGAGGAAAGAAGCGGTACACAGCTAGACTTGTTGTAAAGGGGTTTGTACAAAAGAAAGGTATAGACTTTGATGAAATATTTTCTCTTGTTGTTAAAATGACTTCAATTAGAACTATTTTAAGTCTAGTGGTGGTAGAATATTTGCATCTTGAACAGTTAGATGTAAAAACAACCTTTTCTCCATGGGGATTTGGAGGAAGAGATTTATATGCATCAACCACAGGGTATGAGGTCAAAGGGAAGGAGAATTTGGTTTGCAGGTTGAAGAAGAGCTTGTATGGCCTGAAGCAAGCTCCAAGGTAGTGGTATTTGAAATTTGATAAGTTTATGACAGAACAAGGTTATGATAGATGTCATTTTGACCACTGTGTTTATTTTAAGAGGCTAGATAACGGAAGATATATTATCTTGTTATTGTATGTGGATGACATGCTTGTTGTAGGGTCTAACATGTAGGACATAAATGTGCTCAAAATAAAACTAGCTGAATCATTTGCTATGAAGGATTTGGGTGCTACAAAGCAAATCCTTGGTATGAGAATAACAAGAGACAGGAAAAATCACAAATTGACATTGTCTAAAGGTGAGTACATAGAAAAGGTGTTGCATAGGTTTAGAATGTAGAATGAAAAACCAATTAGTACATATTTGGCTAGCCATTTCAAACCAAGCAAGGATATGTGTCCAGAGACATAGGAAGAGATAGATTACATGTCTAAGATTCCCTATTCATCAGCGGTTGGAAGCTTGATGTATGCCATGTTGTGTACAAGACCAGATATTGCACATGCAGTGGGAGTTGTGAGCAGGTATATGAATAATCCAAGTAAAGAGCATTGAAAATTAGTACAGTGGATTCTCAGGTATTTGAGAGGTACCACTTCCCATGCATTATGTTTTGGAGGTTCATACACTGTTCTTTAGGGATATGTTGATGCAAATATGGCTGGTGATAAAGACAACAGGAGGAGCACCATAGTGTATGTGTTTGTTATGGGTGGAACAACAGTAAGTTGGATTTCAAAACTGCAACAGGTTGTTGCACTTTCAACAATGGAAGCAGAGTATGTTGCTACTACAGAGGCTAGTAAGGAGATGATTTGGTTGCAGAGGTTCATGGAAGAATTGGGTAAGAAGAAGGAGAATAGTAGGCTGTATAGTGACAGCCAGAGTGCCATTCATATTGTAAAGAACTCAACCTTTCATTCGAGTACTAAACATATACAACTCAAGTACCACTTCATAAGATCTGTTCTAGATGAAGAATTGTTAAAACTGGAAAAGATACACACTAGCCAGAATCCTGCAGACATGTTAACAAAGGGAGTAACCAGAGAGAAACTGAGTTCCTGCCAGGTTTCTGTTGGCCTTCAAGCATGAAGGTGAAAACAAGAAATTTTCCAAGTCCAAGGTCCAGAGCATAGTCCAGCAAGTGCAATAGCGGTGGAGTTGCTGTGATCAGTCTCCAAGTGGGAGATTGTTGGTTATGGAGCCTAATCTTCCAGATATAGAGATATTATTCAGTTGTGTTTGTACCCCACGCATACTGTACACTCATTCCCCCTGCCTTGGGGTTCGGGGGCAGCGCCCTTGAGAAAATGGGGGTTCGGGGGTGTAGCCCTTGAGAATTTGTTTTGGGATGTGTGTTGGCCAACAGTATTGCAGACCCATGGTATTGGGTTAACCCTAGAATTTTCCCATTACATTTCCCCTATAAAAGAAATCATTGTAAAATGATTGATCATGGTATTGTATTTTATTGGAAGAGAGACTATGAGGGTGTGAAGAGGAAGTGTAGCGGTTTTGCTGCAAGTTTTATCCCTTCACCTTTCTGGACTGTAATAAAAGGAGTGGTGATTTCTTTATGGACATAGCCCATTGTTTGGGTGAACCATGTTATATCTGTGTCTCTCTGTAATGTTTTAATGTGTTTTGCATCTTGTTAATGATTTAACTGTATATGTGTTATTGCTTTGTGGTCCTGTTTTCTAACAACCAAAAGAGAGAATAAAGAACTGGAACAAGGAGGAATTTGGAAACATATTTGCTGAAAAGAAAATTATGGAAACCGGGCGGGTGGAGATTCAAACGACATGGATGAATAAGCTACATAATTTATCTGCAAATGGAGGAAACTAGTCTTTGTACAAAAATTGGGGAGACAGAAACATAATAATAAATCCTTTGGCATCAAGAATAAAGAATCAGATGGCTCACAGAGGGGGAATGAAACAAAAAATTCTTTCATAGATCAGTTATCCACGATAGATTGCATAACAAAATCCTCTCAATTAAAAATTCCATTGGAGAAAGGGTTGAAATGAGGGAAGAAATTGAAGCAACCTTAAACCAACACTTCAAGGAAATAATGATTGAACTAAGACATGATAGAAGTAGGGACATTGATCAAATAACAAAACACATCCCTTCCCTCATTACGTAGGATCAGAACGAGATGCTCATGAAGCATACTTCCCTCATTGAGGTGGAGGAAGCTGTCTTCCAAATGGTAGAAGGCAAGGCCTTGGGCCCATATGGATTCACAATGAACTTATTCCAATATTTATGGGATATAATTAAGCAAGAGGTTTGGAAGATAGTGTAGGACTCTCAGGAATCAAGGAATATTTTTCCAGCCTTCAATGCAACTTTCGTTACTCTTATCCCAAAATGTGAAGGGGCAGAGTCCCCAGACAAATTTAGACTCATAATCCCATGTAACGTAATCTATACGATCATAACTAAGGTCATTGTGAATAGACTAAAACCCCTATTACCTTCCCTAATATCTCTAGAACAATCAGGGTTTGTCGTGTTGGAGACATTTACCGCCATACACACTCTTTTTGGTCAAATTGTCCTAGTTAAACCACTATCCTAAGTATAATTGACATTAATTGACATCAATGGAGCATTAATTGACATCATCCAGTCACACCCACACCTACCTTCAGTCAAGGAGGATAACTTAGCCTTCTCCTGCGTTCAAGGAGGCTAAATGGAGCACTCCGGGGGTGATCTAAGTGATATTAATGCACCTAATTGCTAACTGGTGGTTACAATCAGTTAAACAAGTTAGTTAAGGCACCTCCTCTCATTAAATATATTATTTAATGAAATGGAGTCAATAGGGGCACCTCCACCAACTTCTGATGTGCAGTTCAACTTCAGTTAACCTCATCGGGATTCATTGGAGTCAGTGTAGTGCTACCTCTTGATGGTTGGTGAGTTGTGACATGTGTTTGATCTCTTTTAGTTGAGACTCAATCATTTATTGCACATCAACTTTAGTTAGGGTTAGTTGAGTCAATTAGGGTTTTGGTCAGTGGTTAACTGAGTGTGAACCATGGCTTACAGTCAATTAAACTAGACTCACTCATTCAATTCGAATGACCTCCTATGGAATTTGAATTGTCTCTTCATTCATGCTTGTAGCATGTCATTGTAATTGTAATCATTCATTCTTTATGTGATTATTGAGTGGCTACTATTCATGTAGACCGATTACACCATTTCATGAGTTATTTATTGATTATTCTATGATGAGATTGATGCTTTGTTCATAGATCAATAGACAAGATTAATATGGTATCAGATCTTACGGCAGGACAAAGCTCTATCTCTCAAAAAAAAGCTTTTTGACAGATTTCTGCATGAAATTTGAGCAATAGCTCAAAAATCCAGCACTACACCAGAAGCCAAGGCTTACCACTTAATAACCCAAGTAAAGAACTTGTTGATCAAGCTTGCTTGATTGACTATGCTGGGTGTGATGAAATCCTAGAATGTGTAGGCTGTCCGACCTTACATTGCCCTTTCTGTTTTGATTTTCAGATTGCTACAGGTGAAGCATTCGCTCCAACACATCCAGATGGCCTCCTTAGTAGATCTCTTGACTCCATACAATTTCCACTCATGGAAAAGTGATGTGGAGATTCAACTGCACTCCAGAGGACTTTTTAGAGTCACCATGGACACTAAAGTTGAGCCTGGATCCTCCATAGAAAAATCAAGATTCTTGAACAAGAAAGATGAAGCCTTCAATTTCTTGTGCTTTTCTATTTCCTAAGACCTTCTCTTCCATCTTACGGATTTGAAGAGTCTGAAATAAATATGGGACAAATTGGAGACTCTATACAGAAAGCATGATGACTTGAGGGTTTACCAGCTTGAAAATGAACTCATGTCTCTCCAAACCTCCAACTTAGAGACTCTGAATGATTTTTTCACAAAGTTCAAGCATACTGTTTTACTCTTGAAGCAATGCAAAGTGGAGAAGGAGGATGATTAGATAATCCTCACAATAATCTCCAAACTTGGGGCTGATTATTTAGTTTTTGTTTCTACATTCCATGCGGGGAAGCTTACAACCCCTGGATGGAAGATGCCTACACTCAATGCCTTCAATGAGTCCCTAACAAGTGAACATTACAAGCTTGTCCAGATGGGGATCATCTGATCTTCCCGTGATCAAGCCCTCCATGTCTCGGGGCCCAAATATATGAAAGGTAAAGGAAAGCAGCAAAAGAATAAAAAAACTAAATTTGATGCTCCTAAACCTAGAGTTAAGGATGATGAATATTCCGGCTCAAGGAAGAACAAAGGAAAAGGGCACAATGGCAAGGAAAAAGCCAAGTGTTCTTATTGTGGGAAGGGCTTCCACCTTGAACATGTATGCATGAAGAAGAAGCTTGATGAAGCAACCTCTCTTCTTGAGAGGAATCACATCAATCTTCTGGAAAGCTTTTGGAGGAGAGATCAGCATGATCGGGAACCACAGCATGAAAAAGGTCATGCCCTCATGGCAATCACTTCAAATTCCAAAGAACTCTTGATTGATTCAAGAGATTTGAACCACATGATGCCTGAAAAAGACTGCTTTTCATCCTTGGAGACAGGCAAATCCATCCCCATCCACATGGGAGATGACTCCACCATCATTTCATAAGGACAAGGTACGGTTGATATTGAAAATGGTTTCTTTTCAAATGTATTGTATGTACTATCTCTGGCATCAAATATCTCCTTAGTGTCTATCATATGACACATACTAGAGTGCCTAAGAGAGTTTCTTTCAGCCCAAATTATGTTGAGAAAACAGAAATTGCATCTGGGAAAGTCATTGCTAAAGGCCTTGCAAACCATCATGCAAAAGCCTATGAGTTCTCTCAATTTGTTGTGGATGCAAAGTGTAGAAATAATAGATCAATGCTATGTGCAATTATGCTAAAAAGAAGCACAGGAAATAGATCTTGCTACTAAGAATTCTCACAAACATACATAGGAAAACTAGAGAGAAGAAAAGAGACTGAATCACATGAATGAAGAGATGAATATTGGTGTGTATCCTTCCATTGAATAATTATGAATAATAGTGTACATAAATAGTACTTCCATCATAGGAAATTTGAATTGTATGGAAACAACTCATAAAGCTCAAAAAGGTTGACTTACCAAAATATAGCAAACCCCCATAGGTGGATAAAGCACTTGCTAAATCTATCAAGGACCTCACGATTTGGCAAAAGCATGAGTGAGTTTTCAAGGAGATGGAAATAATATGCTAATCCTAGAAAATGGAGAAAAAATAATGGAGGATGGGTTGAAAACAAAAGCTCCTAGTTTCCTAGTTGACTAGCTTTTATCTTATCCATAGAAAAGTAGGAAAAAGCAGAAAAAGCAGAAAAAAGAGAAAAAACAGAATCTGCTGTAAAGTCCTGTATACTAATTATGGATCAACCCAAAATCAGAAATAAATCATTCCTAGGATATAGATGGCATGTATTGACTTTAAGGTGCAAGTGGATGCCAACTAATTAAGCTAGTGGGTGAATAATTAATCAAATAATGATTAATTATTTTATCCTAAGTTGTGAGTGGGTTTAATATATTCCAACACCCCCCTATAAGTCTGACTTTATGATGGTATGACAAAAAATATGGATGCATATGGATGCATATAGGGCCCAGCAACAAGGCTATGGTCACCCTTTTACAATTATTATGTCCAGAAAAGTGAGGAAAGAGGCAAAACCACATGGGAAAAATCCTCCCTCAAGATAGGACAAGGCACAAAATTTGAAATATGTCTTCAACATATCTTCATATTCACTTTAATGAGCTGACTGAACTACTTCTGGATGAAAGAATTGCTGAAGAAATCATGAACTCCATGATCATGCGCTGGAGTGTAGAACCTGCAAGAAGGAAGAGGAGAGACTCCTTGTATCTCATCATCTGATGAAGTAGGAGCATTATCTGAATGCTTCTTTCTACTGTCAAACTCTGATCTGCAAACATAATCTGAAATGGAAAAGAGATCTGTGCATACTCCTTTCCAAAGAGTACAAAAAATAAGGCAATTTATTTCACACCCAATTCCCTGAATAGTTGCAAAATTGTGATGTGGATCACATGTCAATCTTCCAATATGATGTAGCACATGTATAGATCTGATATGAGGCTTATAAAACTCTGATATATCAGAATTAGCATATGGAACAGCAAAGACAAAGGCTTTAGTGGCTCCATGAGGATATAGGGCTAGACTAGGACAATTATGAACAACTGGGGAAAACTGATAGGTGTAAAAATCTGAATGATAGATAGGCATAATATCTGAACCATAAGTGTTTAGAACAGATCCAAACATTTTTAATATCAGTCCATATATGACTAAGGTCATGGATAACCAGCCACTGAAAGTTAAGAAAGACTTCAAATCATGTAAGATAAATATCACTGCATAAGAGACCAATGAGGAATTAACTAGTGAGCTTGGGATTTGTATAGTCTTTGGATTATTCAGAGGTATGGTAGATGGCATGGATGGTGGTATTATATGTGTATCAACCTGCAAATATGCTTCTAAATCAGAATCCAAAGGATCACATATAAGCATATCAATAGACTCATGGGAATACACTGGTAATGAATCCTCTGTATGAAAGGAGGAAAGAATGAGATGTTCACAATCTTTAAGAAGGCTCTGAGTATTGATGCCAAGAACAAAGGAGGATATGATGAAGCACATGAGATCAAGTAAGGTAAGTGGTATGACACAAATAAGGCTTGATGTGGCTAAGCAGATATCCTGGAGTCACTGGGTTGCGCACCATCAATGAGAGAGGTATGCAAGAGGTGTGAAGGATCTGGCACATAGATCTCAGAATCTAAGATAGGAGATTGAGAGAAAAATGAATGGGTTATAGGATTATAATCAATATCAGCAGAAGCTCCATATGTTACTTCTTTTTCATCAATAGTATCACAAGAAGAAAAATCACCTTCAAGAGACATAGAAAAAGATGGCTCTTCAATATTTGCTTCTTCATTGAAGGAGGAAGCATTCGAATCAATGAGGGAAGACGAAATATGAATTGTATGAGAAACTTATTCATCATGATCAACTTCATCAGAGAATGTAGAGGCCAAGAAGTCTTGAGAAAGAGAACAAGAGGAGATGCTAGGTTCGCTCCATGCTTCATCTTCAATTTCCTGCAAACCAAAAGCTTTGTCCAAAATTTTCCAAAGCTCA